>CAMXCT020002557.1:1417295-1437295 GCA_947184155.2 Cladocopium goreaui
CGTTCTGGTTGACGTTGTCGGTGACGTTGTAAACCCCATTTTTTTCTTACGTAAATTTTGACGTTGTAAACGCCTATTCTTTTTTTCTTACGTAAATTTTGACGTTGTAAACGCCGTTTTTTTTGTCTTACGTAAATTTTGACGTTGTAAACGCCAATTTTTTTGTCTTACGTAATTTTTGACGTTGTAAACGCCGATTTTTTGTCTTACGTAAATTTTGACGTTGTAAACGCCAATTTTTTTCCTAACATACATTTTGACGCTGTACAAAAGCCAAATTCTTTTTTCTTACATAAATTTGGATCTTGTAAACGCCACTTTTCGTCTTGTTCATGTCATGATTGATGTTATCAACCCCAAGCTTTTCTTGCTTCACGTCATGACTGACATTGTGAGTTGTATTTTTTGTTTCCTGTGATTTTTGCGTCATGAGTCATGATTCATGATTTACTATGCGCGCCCATTTTTGTTCATGTCGTTATTGCAATGATTGTTTTGATGTTGAGTTGGGTCAATTCTTTTTTGTATTGTCACACTCCTGATTTCACAGTTTGGGTTTTGGTTTGTTTTTTGAAACTCAGCTGGCATTGAATCTGGTGGGTGTGTTTAACTTGTTTTTGTCCCTTCATTGGCCCTTCATTGGTTGGTTTTGCCGTTGTCGTCGTCGTCGTCGTCGTCCTCGTGGTTGTTGTTGTTGTTGTTGTTGTTGTTGTTGCTCTTCTTCTTCTTCTTCTTTTTCTTCGTTTTTCCAGTTCTTGTTCTCGTTGTTCCGTTCTTGGTGATAACCGTGCTTGTGGCTGTGGTTCTTCCATTGTGTAAAGGTCACTGTCACACATTGGTACATGGTTGCGGTGTCACATCGTCACTTCCTGCGTGTAAGTGTTGCATAATACAATATAATACATAATGCTGAATAAATGATGAACTAGTTTGTTTCCTTAAACCTGGTAGATCCTGGTAGGCTGTGGCAAGTAAAATTGGTAGGTAACGGCAGGTAACAAGACAAGACTCACCTGCGAGAAAGGCAGGTCCGATCAATAAAGCAAAGATATAACAGGATGTATGCATGCATGCATGTCTATGTCTGTATGTATGTATGTGGGTTGTATGCGTTTTGAAACCAGGTAAAATTCGATCTCACTGAAGTACTGTAAGACTAGTAATGTAAACTTATGGGCAAATGTGTTGTGACACACAGGCAAATTATAGAGGCCAACGCCTAACATGGGCACAGTCCCGAACTATCCCGAACTATCCCGAACTATCCCGAACTATATGAAATACATCCGAACGGTTCAGAACGGTTCAGGTGTCACTTCGTTTTCCTCATCCTTGCCCCCAGGATGGATCCCAGAGGACCACTGACCGCTCACGTGACAAGATTGCCTGCCTTAGACGGGTTTGGGTGTGACATATACTTTTCAGAAGATTGTGAAATTTAGCCTAAGTTTCTTCCAGCCCCGTTCTTTGGGAAAACATTCTGCCACGACTTGTGTCACAGCCTAAGTTACTTTCAGACATGCTTTTCTTCACCGAAGTTTTACTTGAAGTACCTTGACTTATGGCAATTTACAACTCACAACTTGCAACTGACATCACTTGTCTTACAACTTTTCTTCCTCTTATAATTTGTAATTAACTAATTAACTTAAAACCTCATAGCTTAAAACCTTTACTTGTTTACAAGTCATGCATCTTCAACTTGTTATGTTGTAAAAATTGCCCACTTTTAAGCTTAGAATCTAAGGCAAAAACCTGATACGCCTGAACCGTTCTGAACCGTTCGGATGTATCGGAGGCCTGAGTTCGGATTAGTTCGGAATAGTTCGGGATAGTTCGGGATAGTTTTCGGAGACGCCTGAACCGTTCTGAACCGTTCGGATGTATCAGAAACTGATACGCCTGAACCGTTCTGAACCGTTCGGATGTACCAGGAATTTACAATGTTTTTTTCTATATTTTTTGAACTTAACTTGAACTTAGTTTTTAAGCATGTAATTTTATCATAATTGACATGGATAACTGGATAACTTATTGATAACTTAATAACCTTTCAACTGGTGGGCTGACAAAAACATATACTTTAACCTACCTTATCACTTATCAGAATACTGAATCAAAACTTCATAATCATAATGGATCAAAAATGCCAAATTTACAGCATTAAAAATTACGTCGGGAAAAACCGCCAAATTTACAACAACAAAATTTACGTGAGGAAAAAAACACCAAATTTACAACATCAAAATGTACGTGAGAAAAAAACGCCAAATTTACAACATCAAAATTTACGTGAGAAAAAAAACGACAAATTTACAACATCAAAATTTACGTGAGGAAAAAAAGCGCCAAATTTAAAACATCAAAATTTACGTGGAAAAAAAACGAGAAATTCACAACATCACTTACTAACATCGAGGACAACATTGGACGTGTGCCAAAACATTGATAGAGGCAGGTGCCTGAACCAAGTTATAAGTTATTTATACGTATCAGAAACGCAAAGTTATTGGAGCTATAAACCCACTTAGCTATCGTAAAGGGGGTCCCCACATTGTATAGATTCCCCATTTCGAGTGGAATTCCCATTCGGAAAATCAACAACTTACGTATCTTTACTCCGAGTGATCGGCACCATGACAAATTAGTTGATTCGATTCTGACATTCTATTCTTGCATTCTGTCTGGCATCTATTCTGACATTCTCTCTGTCATGCGAACTGCCAGAGTTCAACCGCCAGCCAAGGAATCTCAGTGGCTGCACTTGCTGGTCCATCCCAGTTCGTAAGTAGGTCATGTTTTTGCATGGGCTAAGGGCAACGTTCACTTATAACTGAGGTGAACTAACCCACTGACGATTCCTGGGATGATCCTCCAAGTAGGGCTGCCATCATCCATTTCATTTTTGGATTTTCATTGATTTTCCATAACAAATCCAGCTTTTGGGGATCTTTGATTGACACAAACCAAATGGCAAACTAAAGCTGTAGAGCTTCTGATGCCTCTCCAGCTGCTTCTACAGGCCCGCTCTGTGATGTCATCGGAGTCACGTCTGTCTCCTTGGGTTTGCTATAAAGGACACCTCAAAAAAAATCACCCCGTCAATGTGGGGCCCGTTATGTTTGTTGGTTGATAGACCCCATGACTCATATTAATTACTATAGCTATAAGTTATTTATGCGCATCAGAAAAGCAAAGTTATTGGAGTTATAAACCCACTTAGCTATCGCAAACGGGGTCCCCACATTGTATAGATTCCCCATTTCGAGTGGAATTCCCATTCGGAAAATCAACAACTTACGTATCTTTACTCCGAGTGATCGGCACCATGACAAATTAGTTGATTCGATTCTGACATTCTATTCTTGCATTCTGTCTGGCATCTATTCTGACATTCTCTCTGTCATGCGAACTGCCAGAGTTCAACCGCGAGCCAAGGAATCTCAGTGGCTGCACTTGCTGGTCCATCCCAGCTCGTAATTAGGTCATGACCCTCTTATAACTGGGGTGAACTAACCCACTGACGATTCCTGGGATGATCCTCCAAGTAGGGCTGCCATCATCCATTTCATTTTTGGATTTTCATGGATTTTCCATAACAAATCCAGCTTTGGGGGATCTATGATTGACAGAAACCACATGGCAAACTAAAGCTGTAGAGCTTCTGATGCCTCTCCAGCTGCTTCTACAGGCCCGCTCTGTGATGTCATCGGAGTCACGTCTGTCTCCTTGGGTTTGCTATAAAGGACACCTCAAAAAAAATCACCCCGTCAATGTGGGGCCCTTCAATTATGTTTGTTGGTTGATAAACTTGATATTACTATACTTACAAGTTATAAGATGTTATAAGTATATCAGAAACCATAGTCATTGGAACTATAAACCCACTTAGCTATCGTAAACGGAGCACCCACATTGTATAGATTCCGCATTTCGATGGGAAAATCAACAATTCATCGAAAAAAACACATCCAGGGCACATCTGTCGCTGATGCTGGGGCCATTTGCAGTCGTTCACCGTAGGTGACGCTCCACTTGCTCTCCAACTTAGTGACATAGTTCACACCATCGGTGGTCTGCACATTGGTATAACTCCTTGGTCTCGAGTAACTCCAGGTCCAATAAATATTCATCAATTCCCAACTTATATTCCCCCATTATGGTCAATCTCAAATGCGGATAATTTAGAGGAAACCTCAAAGCCCATGGTTTCAGATTGGTCCAGCTACTCCATTGGCTAACCAAATAGATCCAAGCGTTTCATCTCACATTTCCAGCCAACAAAAACCCAATTCTAAACACACTCACGCACATATTCACCCCAAAAATGGTCAACTCAGATCCTCCACGTAGGGAATATTTACCTACATTTGGGCCATTTTTTGGGTAACTGTAGGTAAATATTCCATGCATGGAGCACCTGGGCAATGTTGAGTCAATTTGGAGGTTTCCTAAAATAGGGGTACGGCGAAATCATCAATTTTAGTGGGATTTTCCTTTATAAACTATCCATTTCGGGGTGCCCCGATTCCAGGAAACCCCTTAAAAAACACCAGAGCTCCGGCAACGTTGTGGCCAGCTCTTTGAACGATGCAAGCGCCCAGTGGAAGCCTCAACTTGTTCTGGTTCCTCATCAATAAAGGTATTGAAATATCGGAGGGCCATGACCTGAGCATTTGGTGCCATTGTTTTTGCCTATGATTCAATTGCAATTTCATGGGTTTTAGATAGCAAAGTTGGTTTATGCTCTTAATCGATTCCGGATGTTCTGTTGTGTTCCCGAATAAAATTGAAAATTGCTTTCCACAAGCGGGCAACTGCAGCAGCACTAACCTTTTGCTATGCAGTTGGCCTGTGCGGCTGGTTTTCTGTTTGATGCCACATGCATCATCAGTTTGGTTCTCTCCAGGAACCACTTCCAAAACTAGTGGCGGTGTCACACAGCATTTCCACTCGGGTGTCGAAGCCAGGGGCTTTCGCGTCCGGTGCTAGGAACACTAAAAGTGCTCAGACCACCATTCAATCGACCACCAGGCTCCATAGGACCTTAGGTGGCCTTTGGATCGGTCTTATGTCTCTTCCAGTTCGGCTGATGGCTGGTTGTCCAACGGAGACGGAGACCATATAGAAACTTGAATTGGGAAAAAGCCTCGCTCACGTCTAGTTGCCGGTCAGGTCGGAAGCCAGCAAAACCAGGATGGGTAAGTTCATCAGCCCACTGGTTGTAGTCTCTCTTCATACGTGAAGGGGCCAGTTGCACCCCTGCCTTATGGAGCATCACAATGAGCTGCATCAGGAAGGCAGAGGTGGGCATCTGTTTGGTCTTTTTGGTTCAAGAGTCCAAAAAATTTGGCTTGGTTGTCGGAGATGAGGCTCAGACGGGTTCGGAGGAGTGCCTTGCCTCCCTTGATCAGGAGGAAATGAGTAAGGATCAGAGTGCCAAACATCTCCAGAGCAGAAATTCGATGAGTGGGATCCCCTCTTGTGTGCCCGACTCCACGGAACCTGATAGTGAAACCACCAGGTGTCCTCTTTTGAGTGATTTTCTTTGTCCGCTAACCATCCTCCAATATATGTTCGTCCATCTGGGTGTGCACTGGCATCACTCGCCTCCCACCAGTTTGATGCAGGATCATACGGGCAAGGTTGGACCTGAGGATGGTGGAGCAGATGGAGGAGTAATTGCGCAAAAGAGCGGATGAGCTTGCTAGGTCTCCCTGAGGTAGTAATGTTGGCTGCACAATAGTAAATCCCCCCTAAATTACGTTTTTTTTTGGGGGGGGTCAGCATTCCAATAGTAAATTTGGATCAGATTTCTGGAATCTAAGCTTTTGTTAATGAAAACTTGCTGCTTTGAAAAGGGTTTTGCTTTACTTTGCTTTCTCCAAACACCTGAAAACAAAACCAGGGGAAGCACAATTGGAATTCATTATTGCCATGCCTGGTGCAGGTTTATTATTGCTATTCTGGGGCTTGTAAAGGGGATACCCTTTGCGGACCTGTTTTCTTGTTCCCCACCTGCCAGGTGAGGGTTGTTAGATTTTATCAGAGCCGTTCTTCTCCTCCTCGGCTAGCTCTTCCTCCTCCTCCTCCTCTTCCTCCTCGTCCTCCTCCTCCTCCTCCTCGTCCTCCTCCTCCTCCGCCTCCTCCTCCAGTTTCTCCTCGACCATGTCTGCATCAACTTCCACCTCAACTTCCGCCTTGCCAACTCTTCGCCAAGCTCTTCGCCAACTTCCCAGCTCAGTGCGCACTGCTGCACCTCAACCTCACACAATCCCAGCTCAGTGTGCACCGCTGGACCTCAACCTGGGACCTTCCCAGCTCAGTGTGCACCGCTGGACCTAACCTGGGACCTTCCCAGCTCAGTGTGCACCGCTGGACCTCAACCTGGGACAATCCCAGCTCAGTGTGCACCGCTGGACCTCAACCTGGGACCTTCCGAGCTCGGTGTGCACCGCTGGACCTCACTCAACCTGGGACCTTCCCAGCTCAGTGTGCACCGCTGGACCTCAACCTGGGACCTTCCCAGCTCAGTGTGCACCGCTGGACCTCAACGGCCAGATAGAATGACAGAAGATATGCCAGATAGAATGCCAGAAGATATGCCAGATAAAATGCCAGAAGATATGCCAGATAAAATGCCAGAAGATATGCCAGAAGGTATGCCAGATAGAATGTCAGATAGAATGCCAGTAGGTATGCCAGATAAAGTGCCAGAATGTTTGCCAGATAGAATGCCAGAAGATTTGCCAGATAGAATGCCAGATAGGATGTCAGAAGATATGCCAGAAGATATGCCAGATAGAGTGCCAGAAGATATGCCAGAACAGATTGCAGAAGATATGCCAGCTAGAATGCCAGAAGGTTTCCCAGATAGAATGCCAGAAGATATGCCAGATAAAATGCCAGAAGGTATGTCAGATAGAATGCCAGAAGATTTGCCAGTAACAAAATGTATAAATGTCATGGTGGGGATAACTCGAAGTAAAGTATTTTTTGTAAATAAGGGTTTTATAAGGAAATCAGCTGTTTGGTAATTGGATCAGATTTCTGGAATCTAAGCTTTGTTAATGAAAAGTGCTTGCTGCTTTGAAAAGGGTTTTGCTTTACTTTGCTTTCTCCAAACACCTGAAAACAAAACCAGGGGAAGCACAATTGGAATTCATTATTGCCATGCCTGGTGCAGGTTTATTATTGCTATTCTGGGGCTTGTAAAGGGGATACCCTTTGTGGACCTGTTTTCTAGTTTTTTTTTTTAAATAAGGGTTTTATAAGGAAATCAGCTGTTTGGTAATTGGATCAGATTTCTGGAATCTAAGCTCTGGATACTATACCATGCCCTCTGGACAAGGTCAGAAAATGAGTTTTTTGGCAATACTAAAATTAAATTAGCCTAATTGAATTTTAGATTTGGAGAAAAAACTCGAGTTGGGAAAAACAGTTTTTACTATTGCCATGTTGGGTCCACTATTGGCCATGCCCTCTGGACAAGGTCTGAACATGACTCTTTTGGCAATACTAAAAGTACATGGAGCTAATTGACTTGTAGTATTGGAGATAAAACTGGAGTTGCGGAAAAAAGTTTCTACTATTGACAAGATATCACTATTGGTCAGAAAACATTAGTTGCTGCCTTCCACGCCTAGAAGGGTTGAAGGAATGGACGGCTGAGTGGCCATGCGGATGTAGCCCAGCTTTCTCAATGTCCTTGGCAATGATCCGTTGGAGCAGAACTCCAAGGACGGTCTTCTTTTCCAGGGGCGAAGCCTACAAGTGGGCCACATGGGTTGACCTGGAACCCCAGCCATGTGTTGACCTCAGATAAGACAGTTTTGTGCCAGCTAAGGGGGCAACCGAGAGCTGCGAGAAGTAGGAGCAGTTGAGCTGTGTCCTGGGTTGCCGTCTCAGTCCCCAAAAGCCAGCAAAAATCAGCAACAAAGACAAGCTTCTTCGGAGGGCCTTCGTGACATCAGCTTTGAGTATCGCCCATGTAGTGGTCTTCTGAAGATGTTTCCACCCCATGTCGGTGCCCGTGGCTGGGGTGGGGCCCTCCTTCTACCGGCAGGACAGGAACGGTCTGTGCGCCCAGCGCTGGACCCAAAGTCGAGCCGTCAAGGCCTAGACGAGACACAGTGTCTTGAAGTTCATTGAGCTGTGCCTCAAGGTCTTCCTCATGTTCACATCCGGGTCGACCGCAGGAGCAAATGGTTGGGTCTCCTCCTGGTCAGCAGGGCGTATCTTAAAGCAAGTAGTCGTCTCCCACCGAGGAAGCCTCTTCTACTTCCAACACCGAAAGGGGAGCCACAGTATCACATGCCATAGGCCTTGAAGACGAGTCCATGGCGGCCATTACAGCAAAGAGAGGATCGAGTGTTTTGTCGACACAAACAAACCCAAGGTCAGGAGACTTGAGCCAAAATGGCAAAGCCATTTTGGCAACTATATCAACAACACATGACTTGCTCTCCACAAGTTCCAAGCAAAGAAACAATAATTGCTTAGTGCAGTCGGAAAATGAAAATAGAACCTATAATTATAGAAATCACTGGCTCAAGGTAACAGAATTAAAAATAAAACCTTTAGTCCGCAACCTTAACGTTCGCCCCGACTCATCATTGTGACATAACAGAGACAATTCTGTGTTGCTGGGAAGTTGCGAATCCAAGCAAGGCCAAGGGGAAAATTAGGCCACGGTGGCATGTGAAAGATACCTTGAATACAGTTATCTTCAGGAGGAAACACTATCACCTGAGCATCATGAGGGATGAAAATCCGCCACCCCTATGACCAATATGCTGAACGGGCTAACAACATCAACTTTATCTTCATGAGGGATCAAAATTGGCCACCTCCTCAGAACAATATGTAGATTGGGGAAATAACATCAACTTTATCTTCATGAGGGATCAAAATTAGCCACCCCCTCTGAACAACACGCTGATTGCGGGACATCAACTCCGGGCAAACGTCCAGGTTGCAGCGAAACTTGAAAATGACAACAATCCAAGTGACTTAAAGTATCAGTCGACTACTGTAGACTGTACCGATTGCAGCTGACACTGCGCATCTGGAGCCAATGATTCAAAGGTGCCATGATGTCGTCATATCCCTGCGAATTGTGAAAAAACACTGTGCATTATTCAATTTTCATTCTATCTAACGCCTTCAGGGGCGATCGGTTCCCCAGAACGAACCGTTCAGAAACGGTTCCGAATCAACTTCCAGATGCCCTCTGGCAAACTAGCCCAGCTAAGGCTAGTGAAAACACCAGTTTTAATAGTTAAATCAGCCATAAGTGGGCAATTTTCGATAGCTATGTTAGTTCAGTGGAAAATAATGCAAACATACGTTGAATCAGAGAAAGATCTGTCTGTATATTCAACCGTCAATGTTTGACAAAATGATGGCCAACTACGTTTCCAAAGCACATTCCCAGGTGGGCTTGTTTGTAAAAAGGGCGACCCAGAAAATATGGTTCGGAAAATTGAAATGCACCTAACTTGGCCATATATTGGGGCCTTATCCCCTCCTTGTGGACAAACACGTTCTATGATATTCTATGTATGTATACATATGTATATATATATTTACATTAACATATACATAAATCTGTATATATTAAAATATATTCTATATTTGTATATAGATTGTAACATTATGTGCAGTCAAACATATATTACTATATATTGATCTTCCGTTAGTTTACGTATACAGATGCCAATGGGGACGTCCCATCTATGACTGGCTTGCGACCACTGTTGATGCAAGGAAACTTACTAACTGATCAGTCTAACGCAGGCTACATTGATTTCACATCACATTGACATATCTTTATCGATATCAAAATCTATTGATGTTCGATGTCCAGGATTTGGGAAGTACGGTCTAGAATTATATACTGTATATATTTTACCATTCATGGAATGACAAATGGCTATGGGATTATCGATGCCATGAATGAAGTTAGAATCGACTTGTACCCCGTAAAGGGCCATAAACTTGGTGCTGCATGCTAAGTAAGGTTAGTGCCTACCCCAGTGAATCCAATGGGCCAAGTAGGGGCAATGTCCATTGCGATTCGTGGGAGCCAGGAATGAAGGAATAGTATGTCCCTACAATGTGGGGGCCCCCAGTTATGTTTGTTGGTTTAAAAACCTCTATGAATATATATATATATAACTATAAGACGTTATAAGTATCAAAAACCATATAGCGAAGTTGGTTTGTAAAATCTGCAATAACAACTAGGACCAAACATTTCACTGGGGAGCACCATCTTGTAGATACCCTGTATTTTTTTGCTGGTGAGTGTATGTTCCCCATCATGGCAAAAAAAATCGGAGGCAGGAGCGTGAAAAGAGCCTTGCGATGTTCGGATGATTTCGCATGGATTTCCACCGGTGGTGAACTCAACGAACCCGGCGGAACCGAAACAATCATTGCGCTCTTTTTTTCGGCAGGAAATGAAGTTGTTCGTGAGCTGCATAGCGCAGTCGATGCAGTCTCTGAATGCCTCTAGAATACAAGAACCATGTGAACAACCCAGTGCATGGTTTCCGGCAAAGTAGAACATGAGTTTTATCTTATACGGTGATCCCAGTGCCCAACTGCGTGCACTGTTTGGTGGTTTCAACGGTTTCAACCGTGTACAGCAAAAGGTAAATGCAAATATAGAAATTGCGTTGTCTTTAATGTTGGGTGCCCCAAAATTCATTGGTTCATCATCCTACCTCATCAAACTGCCATTTTATGGCTACACAGAACTTTTCAGACACAACCATATTATGCCATATGCAAGCCATCTATCCAGGCCAGGGATGCCGTTTCACCTCGCCAGCATGCTGCCAGTTGTTCAGCTACATAACGGTTAGCGGCTAGCGCTTTGCGATGGTCAACTGCTGGTTTGAGACCGGATGGTCTGGAATTCCGTGCAATCTGAGATGTCCTTTTCCCATGGTTTTCGGCAAGGAAATCCAAACCACCAACAAAAAAAAACAACAGTTATATTCTCCCGGGTGTGGGCCGACTATACCCAATCCCTGGTTTTAACCCGCCCATGGTGCATGTACCTTCATAATAATGTATATGCATACACCATGCTATGTACACACATCAAATACTATTGCATGTTGCACATGAAACCTATTGCCTATGATATCCATGGTTAAAAGAGGCATGATATGTCATTCTTAAATTTCACAGCAAACCGACTTACAAACCTGATCATATCATAGAAACCATTTGCCGTATGTGTGTATATACGTATGTATATCAACCTTGAAGCTGCCCTGCAGTACGGCGCCGCATTTTAAGACTGGTTTTGTTCCAGTGCGAGTGGCACATTTGAAACTTGTTTGTTGCTGTTCGAGTGGCACATTTGACAAACGGTTAGGGGTGGCAAATTTGGAAACACTTACAAGGTTAAGGGTTGCAAATTCTAGGACATTGTAGGGTTGGGTTTGCTGCAGCATGTATCATGCGTACATACTGTATTATTTCTATTTGGTTGTTTCAAATCATATGTTGAATTGTAGCATTGTTAGTATTATTGCTATTAAATAGTTGCTATTACGCGTCTTTGTTGATGATTTTTGCTTTTGTTCCCCACAACTTTGTGTGGGGTTCTTGTTTTTGATTCTGTATCCCGGGTGCCTCCGCCTCCTCCTCCTCCCGTCGCTCCGCATACACTCACACACACAAACTTAACACAAAACTTGTCACATACCATCTCTCATATACACTTCTTCACACACACAAACTTAACACACACTCATACACACACACACAACTTTGTCACATATCATCTCTTCACACACACAAACTTAACACACAACTTTGGACACACACTCAGACACACACAACTTTGTCACATACCATCTCTTCACACACACAAACTTAACACACAACTTTGTCACACACCATCTTTCACATACAATACTTCAACTTGCTCTCACACAACTTGTCCACACACAACTTTGTCACATACCATGTCACATACCATCTTTCACACACCAATTTGTCACATACCATCTCTCACATACAATTTGCGTGGCAGGCGTGGCACTCATGGGACTGGGTGCCCTTTGCGTGGCAGGCGTGGCACTTGGTGACATCCACCTTCGTTTCACGTGGCAGGCGTGGCACAAACTCGACATCCACCTTCGTTTCACGTGGCAGGCGTGGCACAAACTCGCATCCACCTTCGTTTTGCGTGGCAGGCGTGGCACAATCTCACATCCACCATCGTTTTGTGTGGCAGGCGTGGCACTCATGGCACTGGGTGGCGCGCTTGGGTCTGGTTTAGGCGCGCCCTGGTCGCGCGTGACGCCGCGGCATTGTGCGTGGCAGGCGTCTTGGTGACATCCACTTTCGTTTCACGTGGCAGGCGTGGCACAAACTCGACATCCACAAGCGTTTTGCGTGGCAGGCGTGGCACAATCTCACATCCACCATCGTTTTGCGTGGCAGGCCTGGCACAATCTCACATCCACCATCGTTTTGTGTGGCAAGCGTGGCACTCATGGCACTGGGTGGCGTGCTTGGGTCTGGTTTAGGCGCGCCCTTGTCGCGCGTGACGCCGCGGCATTGTGCGTGGCAGGCGTCTTGGTGACATCCACCTTCGTTTCACGTGGCAGGCGTGGCACAAACTCGACATCCACCTTCGTTTCACGTGGCAGGCGTGGCACAATCTCACATCCACCATCGTTTTGCGTGGCAGGCCTGGCACAATCTCACATCCACCATCGTTTTGTGTGGCAAGCGTGGCACTCATGGCACTGGGTGGCGTGCTTGGGTCTGGTTTAGGCGCGCCCTTGTCGCGCGTGACGCCGCGGCATTGTGCGTGGCAGGCGTGGCAGGCGTGGCAGGCGTGGCAGGCGTGGCACTTGGTGACATCCGCTTTCGTTTCACGTGGCAGGCGTGGCACAATCTCACATCCACAAGCGTTTTGCGTGGCAGGCGTGGCACAATCTCACATCCACCATCGTTTTGTGTGGCAGGCGTGGCACTCATGGCACTGGTTGGCGCGCTTGGGTGTGGTTTAGGCGCGCCCTGGTCGCGCGTGACGCCGCGGCACTGTGCGTGGCAGGCGTGGCACTTGGTGACAGCCACTTTCGTTTCACGTGGCAGGCGTGGCACAAACTCGACATCCACAAGCGTTTTGCGTGGCAGGCGTGGCACAATCTCACATCCACCATCGTTTTGCGTGGCAGGCCTGGCACAATCTCACATCCACCATCGTTTTGTGTGGCAAGCGTGGCACTCATGGCACTGGGTGGCGTGCTTGGGTCTGGTTTAGGCGCGCCCTTGTCGCGCGTGACGCCGCGGCATTGTGCGTGGCAGGCGTGGCAGGCGTGGCAGGCGTGGCAGGCGTGGCACTTGGTGACATCCGCTTTCGTTTCACGTGGCAGGCGTGGCACAATCTCACATCCACAAGCGTTTTGCGTGGCAGGCGTGGCACCCACCGCCCTGGCGCCGCAGCTCTTCCAGGAGGCTCCCTGTACTGCGCCTGCCACGCGAAAGGCAGCCAGGAAGCTCCCTGTACTGCCTGCCACGCGAAGCCAGCCGCGGCCCAGCGGCGCCGCAGCTCCTCCAGGAGGCTCTGTGTACTGCGCCTGCCACGCGAAGGCAAGCGGCGGTGAGTGAGTGAGTGAGTGAGTGAGTGAGTGAGTGAGTGAGTGAGAGTGAGTGAGTGAGTGAGTGAGTGAGTGAGTGAGTGAGTGAGTGAGTGGAGTGATCAGTGTGAGTGAGGAGGAGGCGGCGGAGGAGGAGGGGGCGGAGGAGCGGAGCCCCGGCGGGATCCAAGCGAAAAACAAGAACCCCACACAGTGATGTGGGGAACAAACCGAACTTTGACAGGCGAGTTTGTAAAAATAAAAAACAAATCAAAAATACAGTGTCATCTGTCTATATGATAGCAACACATTACAGCGTATTAAAATATAATGTGTATGAATATATATATATCTCTCTCTCTCTCTCATCAATTCTCATTCTGAACAAGATTTGGTGGTAGAATATGCTCAAAACGCCATGGGCTGGCCATTTTATCTGAGGACTGGGTGAACTGCTCACAATCACCCGGGACATATGAGCCATCTGGGTCAAGACCGATATTCTTCCCTGAGACCAGATGGTTTCAAACTACAAACTGCTTGCCGTAATGGATGTGGATCCCACTGACTCGACCCATATGCATGGCATGAACGAGTGGCCACCGAAAAATTGATCGACAACATGGACAGCCTGAAGGCCACAGAATCGATGGATGCAGCGTATCTGGTGGGCCATCCTAAGCATAGAAAGTCATTTGGATTTGTCTGCTGGCGTGTACTCCCCAGTGCTGGTACTGTCAACAGGGAAAATTATGATTAACACTGGGATTTTGGGGCACCGTGGAAGTGATTAACACTGATTAAAAGCAAGTGTCCAGAGTCTAGAGATTGACTGAGGTCATGATTTCATGTATGTTACGAGGTTGAAAATGAAAAAAGCATGAAAAAAACAAGGGACCAACGCCTTGAGGCGGGCGTGGGTTCTTAATCATTGTGGCTTTTGGAATTTAAACCAGGAATGAACATAGTATACATATAGTAGTTTACAGTGAATTATTCTTCCGTAGCATGAATTCTTGATATCAGCACGCACAGGTCAACATCTGAAAAAAACAACTGTGCAGCGCATCAACTTTGATTTTCGAAGCTGACTCACTGACATTTTTGCTTCGGTTCTTTGTCTTCAGCCTCCATTCTTCGTTTTGAAGAGTTGGCCCAGCTCCTGCATACTTTTGTTGATTTTGGGAACTGAACCGCCTTCATCGCACGTACAGCATGAATTGGCATTCAAACGACCTCTATACAACGTCTTGACATTTACAGGCAGCCATGACTGAAGACTCTCTGGGAGTCAGCTATCTGAGTTTCAATATTTCGACCGACCTCTGAGAAATTTCTGATTTCGATTTCGATAGCTCACCTGCTTGATCCTAAAAGATTACACCCCCGTGCTGAACCTCAGCGAGCATCTGCAACATACATGCGAACATCGGCAACATGTCAAATGCTGAAATGAGGGCAAGCAGCAGTTGCATGGAACAACTCACGCCCGCCTCGGGGCGTTGACCTCAAAAAGAACATTTTAATCCCCCCGATACCACCCACAAGGGCACCCACAATGAAGAGATCCAATACTAAACCGTTGGTGGGCCAGGAATTGGGGGTGTTTCATAGGGGGATGGGATCGACATTAAAACATCTTTTTAAATTACCAAACAGTCAGCTGATGCTTCTTGATTCATATCTGCCATTCTCAAACTCTATGTAGCCCTAACCTTCCAGTTATCTTTAGGACAGGTAACCATTTCAGTTACCTATGAGACAGGCAACCAAGCATAGTTTCCGGAACCAAGGTTTGATGTAGCGATTGGAACCGTAACAGGTCGGAACCGTGACAAAACGCATTGGAACCGTGAAAATATACCTTGGAACCGTTAGAAAATGAGTGGAACCGTGATAAACCAGTTGCTTCTATTTGTGGTTCCTCGCTGGCAGCCTGGTTCCTGTAAAAACCCTCGCCGAGGCCTAGTTACCTATGGGAAAGGTTACCAGGAAGACTAGGGTAGTGCAAAAAAAACTGTATCGGCCCTGTTGCAACTTTGTGTTCTGAAACTAAAGAAACGATCGCTTCAACGTGTCATGTCTCAAGCAAAGACATGTCTGAGTTCACGGATGCTAAAAGCACATACTTTTCCAGTACGATTTTGCATCCCATATTAATTGAATATGATGATACGTCCCCTAATTAATACCCGATCTAGTCACCATTTAAAGCTGGATTAATGATGACTTTAAGTGAGCTTCAGAAGTGTCGTCCTTCTGCGTCGAACCCTCGGTAGAATGCGAATTTCGGTGGCACTTGTGATCACAGCCGGAATGTCCCAGGACATTAACCATTTCCCCTATGAAACGGCCATGCCCTATTGGACAAAGCATCCAAGGTTTTTCTGGAGTACAAAAGTGTGGTTCGCATCTGACTGAAGAAATTCAACTCAAGGGGCCTTTGCAGGCCAAAAGAGGCATCTTTTTTTTTCTGTTTCACATAGGTAGTTAAGTCTCCAGTTTGAAACCTTGGAATTCCGCCATGGACGCATCAATTGGATTAGATCAGAACAATTCCATGGAAAATTCATGAAAAGCCCGTAAAATGAATGACTCATCACCATTCACTTTATGGAAGTTTTCTGTGTCCATGTTGAACTTCGAATTTCGAACCTCTAGTTTCTATAATGTAAATCTTAAAGAATGACGATGTTCTCCGGTGCCATAGATCCAGTTTTCCGGAATTGTCCAGCCATCATTTCCAGCGGGTGAATGCACCAGCGGTCATGCAATGAGCTTTACTCATTCTCGTCACTGAAGCTCTAAAATGCTCTAAAGATGTGAAGCAGTTCGGCTCATCGCTCCTCGAGGCCAAAGTAGCCTACCCGAAAAGGTAAAGTAACAATTCCCACCAAAGTGGTGATGCATGACTCTTCTATCTTTTTTGGGAGTGCTGTGTGAAATCGAGTAAAATTCTCATCCCAAGTATAAGATTACACATTCTTTTTCTAATGAAACCACTAACCATTTTTTTGGGTTTATAGCTTCTGGTTGCAAGTCTCGCCAACAGCGGCATGTCGCTTGGATACAACAACATCGACTGGTGGCTTGAGGCCTGACCCTGTGGAGTCCCCCATGAAATGTCAGTGAGATGCGCTTTTCCATGAGGTTCTGAGTTCTGAGGGACTCCAAACCAAACAAAAGCATCAGTGAACTGAATCTGGGTCTGGGTCGATCTGGGTCAAGATATGTCAAGATCGGAATGATTCGGAATGATGTTGTTCAAAAAAACAAGATGGTTTCAGATGTATAAAATCGCCACAAATGTGGCTGCAGTGATCTTCCAACTTGACCCATACGCCATAGATGCCATAGGCATGAACGAGTGACGAAAAAATCGATGGACAACATCGACACTCTGAAGGCCACGGTTAATCGATGGATGCGAAAAAAAAAAACCAATTTGATATCATCATTCCATTTTTGTTTGGGATCATCATTCCATTTTTGTTGGGATCATCATTCCATTCTTGTTGGGAACAAAATTCCATTTTTGTTGGGATCATCATTCCATTTTTGTTGGGATCATCCTTCCATTTTTGTTGGGATCATCATTCCATTTCTGTTGGGATCATCATTCCATTTTTGTTGGGATCATCATTCCATTTTTGTTGGGATCATCATTCCATTTTTGTTGGGATCATCATTCCATGTTTGTTGGGATCATCATTCCATTTGTGTTGGGATCATCATTCCATTTTTGTTGGGATCATCATTCCATTTTTGTTTGGATCATCATTCCATTTTTGTTGGGATCATCATTCCATTTTTTGTTGGGATCATCATTCCATTTTTGTTGGGATCATCATTCCATTTTTGTTTGGATCATCATTCCATTTTTGTTGGGATCATCATTCGATTTGTGTTGGGATCATCATTCCATTTTTGTTGGGATCATCATTCCATGTTTGTTGGGGTCATCATTTCATTTGTGTTGGGATCATCATTCCATTTTTGTTGGGATCATCATTCCATTTTGTTTGGGATCATCATTCCATTTGTGTTGGGATCATCATTCCATTTTTGTTGGGATCATCATTCCATTTGTGTTGGGATCATCATTCCATTTTTGTTGGGATCATCCTTCCATTTTTGTTGGGATCATCCTTCCATTTTTGTTGGGATCATCATTCCATTTTTGGTTGGGGTCATCATTCCATTTTTGTTGGGATCATCATTCCATTTTTGTTGGGATCATCATTCCATTTTTGTTTGGGATCATCATTCGATTTGTGTTGGGATCATCATTCCATTTTTGTTGGGATCATCATTCCATTTTTGTTGGGATCATCATTCCATTTTTGTTGGGATCATCATTCCATTTTTGTTGGGATCATCATTCCATTTTTGTTGGGATCATCATTCCATTTTTGTTTGGGATCATCATTCCATTTTTGTTGGGATCATCATTCCATTCTTGTTGGGAACATAATTCCATTTGTGTTGGGATCATCATTCCATTTTTGTTGGGATCATCATTCCATTCTTCTTGGGAACATAATTCCATTTGTGTTGGGATCATCATTCCATTTTTGTTGGGATCGTCATTCCATTTTTGTTGGGATCATCATTCCATTTTTGTTCAGAGAGTGAGCAATGTGAACAAACAACATTGTATATCCCATCCTATCGAATACCTGTGTGGTTTCGGGGGCTGTAGGGAGGTTCAATATTACAGGGATGGAATTGACATGGATTCAGTATAAAACATGTTGAAAAAACACCAAGCAGTCCATTGATTCATATCTGGCATAATCGAAGCGTATAAAACTGTATTGGACCTGTTGCAACTTTGTGTTCTGAAACTAAAGAAACGATCTCGTCAACGTGTCATTTCTCAAGCAAAGACATGTCTGAGTTCACGGATGCTAAAAGCACATACTTTTCCAGTACGATTTTGCATCCCATATTAAATATGATTATACGTCCCCCTGTAAAACATATTGATACCCGATTTGGTCACCATTTATAGCTGGTTGAATGATGTTACTTATGTTAATTCAAACTTTAAGTGGGCTTCAGAAGTGTCGTCCTTCTGCGTCGAACCCTCGGTGGAATGCGAACTTCGGTGGCACTTGTGATCACCGCAGGGACGTCCCAGCAAAGCACTCCGCAAATTCGTATTGAAACTGATGAAGCATCCAAAGTTTTTCTGGAATACAGAAGTGTGTTTCACATCTGACTGAAATTCAACTCAAGGGGCCTTTGGAGGGCCAAAAGAGGCCTCTTCTTTTTTCTGTTTTGCATGGGTATTTGAGTCGCCAGTTTGAAACCTTGGAATTCCGCCGTGGACGCTTCAATTGGATCAGATCAGAACAATTCCATGGAAATTTCATGAAAAGTCCCTAAAATCAGTGACTCATCACCATTCACTTTATGGAAATTTTCTGTGTCCATGTTGAACTTTGAATTTCAAACCTTTAGTTTCTATAATGTTAAATCTTAAAGAATGACGATGTTCTCCGGTGCCATAGATCCAGTTTTCCGGAATTGTCCAGCCATCATTACTGGTGAATACAGGCGGTATGCAACGAGTTTTACCCACTGAAACTCCAAAAACCACTTCGGCTCATCATGCCCCAATTTCTTTGACCTTGTTTCATCCCAAACGGCAGCGCAGCACTTCGCATTGCTCCTCGAGGAAGGGCCGAAGGCCATCTCTCGCCATGATCAAGCCAAGGAGTGCTGATAGAGGCATCCGTCTCAAGGTGCGAAGTAGAAAATGATCTACATTGGGAGCTGTCGTGGCACCGACTTTTGCTTCCAGCAGCAGAATGATATCGGGCGCTTCAATCTGAGCTACTTCAAGAGAACGACGAACATGTGGCAAAAGCACCGCCAGAAGTTCGCTTGTCTCCTCAAAAACTAAACAACAAAGCTGACAGGCTGACTGATGGTTTTAGCCCATACTCAACAATAGTCAACAATACATCTGCAGCATCTACGATAGCCAAACATGGCTGGCTGGGAAATCCTTGAACTAATTAAATGGGCATTTGAATGGGAAAGTCAGCGAACTAAATGGGGGACTAAGAATTGCCATGTTTACTGTATACACTTGGAGCAGCTTGGAGCAGTCCAAATAGGCAGATGCAATTCGACCAAGAATCCATGCGGTTCAACAGAAGCCGCTGGCGTTTGTCCGGGCTTACAGTGCGGTCATGCTCATAGTGACAAAAGCCACAAGCCTTCGATTTGCTTAAGGGCCCCAAAAAATGAAAAACAATCATTTGGGGATGGTTTATACCGTTGAAATACCAATGTTTCCAGCATATCAGCAGATGCACAAATCAAAAGTGTAACGTTTGCATCAGCAGTTGCACAAATCAGAAGTGTAACATTTGC
>CAMXCT020002557.1:1442295-1452790 GCA_947184155.2 Cladocopium goreaui
GAGATGACATTCAGGTAGAGAGGCTCAGGGAGCAGGCCCAGTTGCCCAGGAAGACGGAGGAGAAAGCGGGTGGATGGTGCATCTACCCCTGCGAGGAGAAGGTTATCAATCCAGGTGAGCATGCGCTGGTGAGGATGGGGCTGAGGATCCGGGTGCCACGTTCCACACAGGGAAGGTTCACCACTTGTCTGGATGTCTTGAGGAGGGGTGGAGGGGTCGGAGAAGGAACCATTTCTCCAGATTGTGGCGAGGTCAAGAGATTTTGCTCAAGAATTCCAGCCAAGAGCCTTTATTGTGTGGTGGCGCATCTTCAGGTGTTTCAATGTGTGAAGGCTGAAGTCAAGGAGGTTCAATCACAGGCTTCTGAAATCGGTATCTCTCCATCATCAATCTCTATACGAGTTCAAGCATCCAGCTCCGCTACCAGAACCGAGAAGCCATGTTTGACGTGGGAAGAGGTCTGGAAAGGAACCAATTTTTCTTCTATGGAACGTCTTATTTTGGCCAAGAAAAGTGAATTTCCAGAGTGGCTCCAAAAGGGAAACCATCTGAAGGGTTTGTGTCGGAAACCTTGCACAGCTGGCACAGATCTATGGAAGTGCTCTGAGTCATCCGAGAATCGAATTCTCATCAGAGAGCACCGAAAAGAACGAATCAAGCATTACGTTAGCCGAGATGAAGATGTTTCCAATAGATCAACCATGACATTTGCCTGGCATCAGTCTGGTTATTTCCAAATCATGCATAGCCACAAGCCAGTTGCGACAGAACTGGCATCTCCTTGGACTGGTTTCACAGTCTGCGAATGGGGCTTGAGTCCAGGAGTGCCACGTGTGGCACTGGGGGAGCGTTGAAATACCAATGCTTCCAGCATATCAGCAGTTGCACAAATCAGAAGTGTAACGTTTGCATCAGCAGTTGCACAAATCAGAAGTGTGCCATTTGCATCAGCAGTTGCACAAACCAGAAGTGTAACGTTTGCATCAGCAGTTGCACAAATCAGAAGTGTAACATTTGCATCGGCAGTTGCACAAATCAGAGGTGTGACATTTGCATCAGCAGTTGCACAAATCAGAAGAGTGTAGCATTTGCATCGGCAGTTGCGCAAATCAGAAGTGTAACCTTTTCACTGTGGGCATTGAATATGCAGCCCTTTTTGTGCGCAAGGGAAAACCAGGTGTGGCTTTTGCATTTGGAGCTCTGTGTATACGATGCTTTTGGGGATTGTTTATTGCGTTTACCACATTATATAGATCCCCATAGATCTACAACATGGTCGATTTTCCACTAGGGAAAATACCAAACAATCAGCAGCAAGTCCAGGAGGCATCTCCCAGTTCGCAGCTTCCTTTCGCCAAGCGGATGCATGGCCGGCGGCATAGTGCTGGATGGCCACGGCTACCACTACCTGGGGGCGGAACTGCAAGCGCAGGCGCAGCAGGCGCTGACTCGTTTTCCTCGGTAATTTGGCCAAATCCGTGCGACATGTTGGACATTTTTTATATTTAATATTTGAGGTACCCTCTGGGAATGAAACATGGCTGTCTGGAAAATCGCCGAACTCAATGATGTTCGCATTCCCGACTTATCCCGGATGTTCAATTGCCATGCTTAGATTTCACCAAAGGGTACATGGCAAACTAAAGTACAGCTGCACTTGGTGGTCCATCCCAGCTCGTAAGTAGGTCATAACCCTGGTTCTGCATGGGCTAAGGGCAATGTTCACTTATAACTGGGGTGAACTAACCCACTGACGATTCCTGGGATGATCCTCCAAGTAGGGCTGCCATCATCCATTTCATTTTTGGATTTTCATGGATTTTCCATAACAAATCCAGCTTTTGGGGATCCCTCATTGACGGAAACCACATGGCAAACTAAAGCTGTAGAGCTTCTGATGCCTCTCCAGCTGCTTCTACAGGCCCGCTCTGTGATGTCATCGGAGTCACGTCTGTCTCCTTGGGTTTGCTATAAAGGACAGCTCAAGAAAATCATCCCGTCAATGTGGGGCCTCCAGTTATGTTTGTTGGTTGATAAACTTGATATTGCTATACTTACAAGTTATAAGATGTTATAAGTATATCAGAAACCATAGTCATTGGAACTATAAACCCACTTAGCTATCGTAAACGGGGCACCCACATTGTCCCACATTGTATAGATTCCGCATTTCGATGGAATCCACATTGGGAAAATCAACCATTCATCGAAAAAAACACACATCCAGGGCACATCTGTCGCTGATGCTGGGGCCATTTGCAGTCGTTCACCATAGGTGACGCTCCACTTGCTCTCCAACTTAGTGACATAGTTCACACCATCGGTGGTCTCCACATTGGTATAACTCCTTGGTCTCGAGTAACTCCAGGTCCAATAAATATTCATCAATTCAAACAGTTTTTCGCAACTTATATTCCCCCATTATGGTCAATCTCAGATGCGGATAATTTAGAGGAAACCTCAAAGCCCATGGTTTCAGATTGGTCCAGCCAATCCATTCACTAACCAAATAGATCCAAGCGTTTCATCTCACATTTCCAGCCAACAAAAACCAAATTCTAAACACACCCACACACATATTCACCCCAAAAA
Source organism: Cladocopium goreaui (assembly GCA_947184155.2). Lineage (NCBI taxonomy): Eukaryota > Dinophyceae > Suessiales > Symbiodiniaceae > Cladocopium > Cladocopium goreaui. The sequence goes on from CAMXCT020002557.1 coordinate 1,444,888, forward strand.
ATTGGCAACTCAGATGCTCCACGTAGGTAATATTTACCTGCATTTGGGCCATTTTTGGGGTACCCCGATTCCAGGAAACCGCTAAAAAAATATCATCGCCAGAGCTCCGGCAACGTTGTGGCCAGCTCTTTGAACGATGCAAGCGCCCAGGGGAAGCCTCAACCTGTTCTGGTTCCGCATCGATAAAGGTGTTGAAGTATCGGAGGGCCATGACCTGAGCATCTGGTGCCATTGTTTTTACCTGGAAAAATGAAAAACACATGATTCATTTGTAATTTCATGGGTTTTAGATAGCAAAGTTGGTTTATGCTCTTCATCGATTCCGGATGTTCTGTTGTGTTCCCGAATAAAATTGAAAATTGCTTTCCACAAGCGGGCAACTGCAGCAGCACTAACCTTTTGCTATGCAGTTGGCCTGTGCGGCTGGTTTTCTGTTTGATGCCACGTGCATCATCAGTTTGGTTCTCTCCAGGAACCACTTCCAAAAGTAGTGGCGGTGTCACACAGCATTTCCACTCGGGTGTCGAAGCCAGGGGCTTTCGCGTCCGGTGCTAAGAACACTAAAAGTGCTCAGACCACCATTCAATCGACCACCAGGCTCCATAGGACCTTAGGTGGCCTTTGGATCGGTCTTACGTCTCTTCGAGTTCGTTCATCAGCCCACTGGTTGTAGTCTCTCTTCATGTGTGAAGGGGCCAGTTGCACCCCTGCCTTATGGAGCATCACAATGAGCTGCATCAGGAAGGCAGAGGTGGGCATCTGTTTGGTCTTTTGGTTCAAGAGTCCAAAAATTTGGGCTTAGTTGTCGGAGATGAGGCTCAGACGGGTTCGGAGGAGTGCCTTGCCTCCCTTGATCAGGAGGAAATGAGTAAGGATCAGAGTGCCAAACATCTCCAGAGCAGAAATTCGACGAGTTGGAACCCCTCTTGTGTGCCCGACTCCAACGGAACCTGATAGTGAAACCACCAGGTGTCCTCTTTTGAGTGATTTTCTTTGTCCGCTAACCATCCTCCAATATATGTTCGTCCATCTGGGTGTGCGCTAGCATCACTCGCCCCCCACCAGTTTGATGCAGGATCATACGGGCAAGGTTGGACCTGAGGATGGTGGAGCAGATGGAGGAGTAATTGCGCAAAAGAGCGGATGAGCTTGCTAGGTCTCCCTGAGGTAGTAATGTTGGCTGCACAATAGTAAATCCCCCCCTAAGTTAAGTAATTTTGATTTTTTTTAGGGGGGGTCAGCATTCCAATAGTAAATTTGGATCAGATTTCTGGAGTCTAAGCTTTTGTTAATGAAAAGTGCTTGCTGCTTTGAAAAGGGTTTTGCTTTACTTTGCTTTCTCCAAACACCTGAAAACAAAACCAGGGGAAGCACAATTGGAATTCATTATTGCCATGCCTGGTGCAAGTTTATTATTGCTATTCTGGGGCTTGTAAAGGGGATACCCTTTGTGGACCTGTTTTCTTGTTCCCCACCTGCCAGGTGAGGGTTGTTAGATTTTATCAGAGCTGTTCTTCTCCTCCTCGGCTAGCTCTTCTCCTCCTCCTCCTCTTCCTCCTCGTCCTCCTCCTCCTCGTCCTCCTCCTCCTCCGCCTCCTCCTCCAGTTTCTCCTCGACCATGTCTGCATCAACTTCCACCTCAACTTCCACCTTGCCAACTCTTCGCCAAGCTCTTCGCCAACTTCCCAGCGCAGTGCGCACTGCTGGACCTAAACCTGGGACTTTCCCAGCTCAGTGTGCACCGCTGGACCTCAACCTGGGACTTTCCCAGCTCAGTGTGCACCGCTGGACCTCAACCTGGGACCTTCCCAGCTCAGTGTGCACCGCTGGACCTCAACCTGGGACAATCCCAGCTCAGTGTGCACCGCTGGACCTCAACCTGGGACCTTCCCAGCTCAGTGTGCACCGCTGGACCTCAACGGCCAGATAGAATGACAGAAGATATGCCAAATAGAATGTCAGATAGAATGCCAGAAGATATGCCAGATAGAATGCCAGAAGATATGCCAGATAAAATGCCAGAAGATATGCCAGAAGATATGCCAGATAGAATGCCAGAAGGTATGCCAGATAGAATGTCAGAAAAAATGCCAGTAGGTATGCCAGATAAAGTGCCAGCATGTTTGCCAGATAGAATGCCAGAAGATTTGCCAGATAGAATGCCAGATAGAATGTCAGAACATATGCTAGAAGATATGCCAGATAGAGTGCCAGAAGATATGCCAGAACAGATTGCAGAAGATATGCCAGTTAGAATGCCAGAAGATTTGCCAGATAGAATGCCAGAAGATATGCTAGATAAAATGCCAGAAGATATGTCAGATAGAATGCCAGAAGATTTGCCAGTAACAAAATGTATAAATGTCATGGTGGGGATAACTCGAATTAAAGTATTTTTTGGTAAATAAGGGTTTTATAAGGAAATCAGCTGTTTGGTAATTGGATCAGATTTCTGGAGTCTAAGCTTTTGTTAATGAAAAGTGCTTGCTGCTTTGAAAAGGGTTTTGCTTTACTTTGCTTTCTCCAAACACCTGAAAACAAAACCAGGGGAAGCGCAATTGGAATTCATTATTGCCATGCCTGGTGCAAGTTTATTATTGCTATTCTGGGGCTTGTAAAGGGGATACCCTTTGTGGACCTGTTTTCTTGTTTTTTTAAATAAGGGTTTTATAAGGAAATCAGCTGTTTGGTAATTGTATCAGATTTCTGGAATCTAAGCTCCGGATACTATACCATGCCCTCTGGACAAGGTCAGAACATGAGTTTGTTGGCAATACTAAAATTAAATTAGGCTAATTGACTTTTAGTATTGGAGAAAAAACTGGAGTTGGGAAAAAAGTTTCTACTATTGCCATGTTGGGTCCACTATTGGCCATGCCCTCTGGACAAGGTCTGAACATGACTCTTTTGGCAAGACTAAAAGTAAATGGAGCTAATTGACTTGAGGGTTAACTGGAGTTGCGGAAAAAGTTTCTACTATTGACAAGATATCACTATTGATGAGGCAACATTAGTTGCTGCCTTCCACGCCTAGAAGGGTTGAAGGAATGGACGGCTGAGTGGCCATGCGGATGTAGCCCAGTTAAGCCTGCCCAGGGCTTTCTCAATGTCCTTGGCAATGATCCGTTGGAGCAGAACTCCAAGGACGGTCTTCTTTTCCAGGGGCGAAGCCTACAAGTGGGCCACATGGGTTGACCTGGAACCCCAGCCATGTGTTGACCTCAGATAAGACAGTTTTGTGCCAGCTAAGGGGGAAACCAAGAGCTGCGAGAAGTAGGAGCAGTTGAGCTGTGTCCTGGGTTGCCGTCTCAGTCCCCAAAAGCCAGCAAAAATCATCAACAAAGACAAGCTTCTTCGGAGGGCCTTCGTGACATCAGCTTTGAGTATCGCCCATGTAGTGGTCTTCTGAAGGTGTTTCCACCCCATGTCAGTGCCCGTGGCTGGGGTGGGGCCCTCCTTACAAGGAGCCGCCCCCAACTTATGTTGAAGTTATGGAGGTTATAAATTGAGTTAAGGAAGTTATGCTGAAGTTATGTTAAGTCAAGTTACTGAGGAAATAAGTCAAGTTATAAGTTATAACTTGGGTATCTTTTTTGTATCTTTTTAGTTTTGCACTTTTTTAGTCGGAGGAAAAAATGCGTTTTTAGATGTTTTTTTGAGAAATACTTGAGATCTCACGATGTCATCATTTTTCCGCTTGGCAAGCATGGTGCAAAGAACAGTTTCAAATTGGATGCATTCACGGCAAACATTGCACATGCATATGAATCTGTTTCCACCAGCTTGGCACACACGGTGCCAAAATATTTGACCACTTGATCATTTTCTTTTGATTTGTCAGTTGGAATTTTATGCAAGGCTGCGCTTCGATTTGTCAGCTCATACATGGTCATTTATATGAAGAGTTCATTGTTTTTGGACACGAAGGAGTGGCACCAATCAACATTGCAAGCATTGCCGCCCCAAAGCAGATCAAAAACTCCTGCTCAAGAGATACAGAGTTGCGGACAACCTTGTTTGTTTTTTCTCTAGACATGAGTGTGGCAAAAACACATACGTATATTCTCTTGGGGGGCTTAAAAACGTCAAAACACATACGTGTTTTTCGGACTGCAAAAATAAAGCGGATAATATACATACGCGTTTTTGTTTCAGGTGCTGTCTTGTTTGCCAGGAAACATTGAAAAAAACACCAAAAAACACGAATAAAACATCTCTAACACAGTTTCATATCAAACAAAGACACGAGGAGAGGTATGAACACACATACGCGTTCTGGGGTCATGGATAGAAAACACATACGCGTCTTTAGCTTTTCCCTTCGGTTACAACAATATACACCCGCGTTATGTGTTTTTAGTTGCTATCTACTCCGTTCACCCACAGAAGCGTTTTTCTCAGCTGGCCTGTGCGGTTCCGGTTCAGTTGTGGTGCCAGCAACCCCGTTCCATCGCTATGGTACGCTCTGATGGATAACGGAGACCAAGGCTAGTCAAATAACTAGCGAGTACTTCCACTTTACGAAGCTGTCTTTCAGAGTTTCTCAATGTCTCCCAAACATCTTGAATCAGATACAAAAGGGAAATGTGTCCACTCTTGCTTGCATTTGGGCACTAGACTGCTCAGAAGCAGCTTGAGGCGGCACCCTCCGTGCCATGGCAAAAAAGCCAAAGAAACAGGCGGTGGCTCCAAAATTGCGCAAAACGCATACGTCTGAACCAAAGCAGCAATATTTTGCAAATCAACAGAAAAAGGCAAGCCGAGCTAAGTTTCAAAAATCGAAAAACAAAAAGTTAACTTTGCTAACTTTTTTGTATCTGTTTAGTATCTTTCAACTTAAAAGATAAAAGTTACATTTAAAATCCATAACTCAGATATATGATATAGCTCAAGAAAAGTTATGGAATTCAAAACATAAGACACCCCTAGTTATAACAGATGTTAACTCATGATATAAGTCAAGTTATAAGAAGGGGGCTTACTTTGTATCCGTATTCAGCCACAGTGACTGTGGGCGCCGTGGTCTTTTCCACCGTGTTCTGTTGAATGTGGGCATTGGCCCGGCACCAGCTGCCATCATAGATGGTGCGCTTGTCCCCCTCATCAATTGCCGCCAATGGGCCTGGGCAAGGTTCTTCAACGCCTCTGGGCTGCTTCCTCCTGTGAGTGGAAGGAGGATGTCGTTCCAGTCTCTTGCTTCGCCCTTGAGTTCTTCTTTCCTGGGCCAGACGCCGGGAGAGGTCCAGGTAGGGGATGTGACTCCCAATGACACTACTGTGGCCACGTCCTTGGGATAGCTACATCAATGTCATTCCCATATGCAGCCAAGGCGGCAATCAACCCCGGTGGAAGGGCTGCCCCTCTTCCACAGTTTCCGCGTCCTGGATGTTGAGATTGATGGCCTCTGCCACAGCCCGTCTCGTCCGGGAGAGCAAATCATCCATGAATGGGTGTTTGTTGATAGACTGTTGGAATTGCTGGGCACAGGACGCTGCCAAAACGGCAGTGCCCGCGGTTTTGGAAACCAGCGAAGAACACGCCCAAGCGCGACAACTTGGGCCGCCCCCAACAAAGTCCCAAAGACCAGCCGTAGCGGTGGTACAGGGTTGCGAGTACAGGGCATCCTCCAAAATGTCCTGTTCTCCAGGACCTATGTGGCGCTTGATGCCGATGGTCAGAAGTAGTCGCAAACTCCGAAAGGAGAGCGTTGAGTTCCCCGCGGGTTATTGCACGAGCAACACGTGCAACCGACCCCGGAAGTGGCGGCAGCAGGGTCTCCCAGCCCTGAATCAGGAACGTTTCCGGAAGGTTGTGCAGCTCGTTCTCCAGGGTCTTGAGCGTGTCCTGGGGTGACGGCTGAGATGCCTGAACAAAGCCCTTTGGCGGAGCAGGCTGTCCCGCTCCCTCGGTGCCAGCGGCTACCGGCAGGACAGGAACGGTCTGTGCGCCAAGGGCTGGACCCGAAGTCGAGCCGTCAAGGCCTAGACGAGACACAGTGTCTTGAAGTTCATTGAGCTGTGCCTCAAGGTCTTCCTCATGTTCACATCCGGGTCGACCGCAGGAGCAAATGGTTGGGTCTCCTCCTGGTCAGCAGGGCGTATCTTAAAGCAAGTAGTCGTCTCCCACCGAGGAAGCCTCTTCTACTTCCAACACCGAAAGGGGAGCCACAGTATCACATGCCATAGGCCTTGAAGACGAGTCCATGGCGGCCATTACAGCAAAGAGAGGATCGAGTGCTTTTTCGACACAAACAAACTCAAGGTCAGGAGACTTGAGCCAAAATGGCAAAGCCATCTTGGCAACTATATCGACAACACATTACTTGCTCTCCACAAGTTCCAAGCAAAGAAACAATAATTGCTTAGTGCAGTCGGAAAATGAAAATAGAACCTATAATTATAGAAATCACTGGCTCAAGGTAACAGAATTAGAAATAAAACCTTTAGTCCGCAACCTTAACGTTCGCCCCGACTCATCATTGTGACATAACAGAGACAATTCTGTGTTGCTGGGAAGTTGCGAATCCAAGCAAGGCCAAGGGGGAAAATTAGGCCACACTGGCATGTGAAAGATACCTTGAATACAGTTATCTTAATGAGGAAACAATATCACCTGATCATCATGAAGGATGAAAATCCGCCAGCCCCTATGACCAATATGCTGAACGGGCTAACAACATCAACTTTATCTTCATGAGGGATCAAAATTACCCACCCCCTCTGAACAATACGCTGATTGCGGGACATCAACTCCGGGCAAACGTCCAGGTTGCAGCGAAACTTTAAAATGACACCAACAATCCAAGTGACTTAAAGTATCAGTCGACTACTGTAGACTGTATACCGATTCCAGCTAACACTGCGCATCTGGAGCCCAATGATTCAAAGGTGCCATGATGTCGTCATGTCCTGCGAATTGTGAAAAAAGCACTGTGCATGATTCAATTTTCATTCTAACGCCTTCAGGGGCGATCGGTTCCAAAGAACGAACCGTTCAGAAACGGTTCCGAATCAACTTCCAAATGCCCTCTGGCAAACTAGCGCAGCTAGTGAAAACACCAGTTTTAATAGCTAAATCATCCACAAGTGGGCAATTTTTGATAGCTATTATGTTAGTTCCCAATGCCGTGCCCGGGCCACTGGTAACAAAACACATTTTTTTGCCTGTTTGGTTTTGGGGGGGATCTTAACGTTCCTGTCAACTTGCTGACGTCATCTATGCTTCGTGAAATCGGGGTTGGGTGGGAAGGGATGTTAACGTTCCTGTCAACTTGGTGAAGCTCCCTGGTCATAGCTGGTAGCCAGGTTCATCCCATTGAAAGGGATAGCATGTTGAGTGGATGGTAGGGTGACTAAAGAAAATTGGATGCTCATGTCAATGTTGGGATTTCCCGAAATGCTATATCCCATTCACAACTGATGAACAAATCACGAAACACCATAGCTAATATGGCTTTGTCCAAGACTAGGAGAAACCCAAATTGGCCATTTGAATTAAACATAGGTCAAATGTAAAACTGGTTGGTGGTTTCAACCCCTCTGAAAATATTAGTCAGTTGGGATGATTATTCCCAATATATGGAAAAATAAAAAATGGTCCAAGCCACCCACCAGAAAAGAAAAAGCGAATCAACCATCAAAATGTTCAGGTTCCCTATTTTTAGACCAACATTGGCATCCAAACGCAACAACACTTAATGCCAAACTCAAGACTCTCAAAAACGCTATATCCCATCTACGAATGGATTACTAACCATAGTGGCTAAGAAAAAATCTTAGCATTGATCATTCACCACATACGTGATGCATAGTTAAGACAAGGTGATTTCCCCCCCTAGATAGCTAAGTTGACTTATAACTTGCTTAATTATAAAGTAGTGGGGAAACCCACTTCTAACTAAGGG
>CAMXCT020002558.1:0-125000 GCA_947184155.2 Cladocopium goreaui
ACATTGGTTTCAGAGGTTTTTTGTGGGTTGGCTCATCATGTTGGGAAGAGGTGACTGACTCTCTGTCATTCCCTCATGGGATTCTGATGGTTTACCATTTAATTTCTATTCTTTCTCCATAGGAACCTTATGGTTTACCAAGGGTTTTCTTTTTTCTCCATAGGAACCTGATAGTTTTCCACTAGTTGTCTAACCTTTTCCCATAGGAATCTGATGGTTTTTGCGTGGTTTCCTCACGTTCCCGCATAGGAATCTGATGGTTTACCATAGGTTTTCTCATCTTTTCTCATAGGAATCTGATGGTTTACCATAGGTTTTCTCATCTTTTCTCATAGGAATTTCATGGTTTACCATAGGTTTTCTCATCTTTTCTCATAGGAATCTGATGGTTTACCATAGGTTTTCTCATCTTTTCTCATAGGAATTTCATGGTTTATCATAGATTTTCTCATCTTTTCTCATAGGAATCCGATGGTTTACGATAGGTTTTCTCATCTTTTCTCATAGGAATCTGATGATTTATCATACGTTTTCTCATCTTTTCTCATAGGAATCTGATGATTTATCATACGTTTTCTCATCTTTTCTCATAGGAATCTGATGGTTTATCATAGGTTTTCTCATCTTTTCTCATAGGAATCTGATGGTTTATCATACGTTTTCTCATCTTTTCTCATAGGAATCTGATGGTTTATCATAGGTTTTCTCATCTTTTCTCATAGGAATCTGATGGTTTATCATACGTTTTCTCATCTTTTCTCATAGGAATCTGATGGTCTATCATAGGTTTTCTCATCTTTTCTCATAGGAATCTCATGGTTTACCATAGGTTTTCTCATCTTTTCTCATAGGAATCTGATGGTTTATCATAGATTTTCTCATCTTTTCTCATAGGAATCTGATGGTTTATCATAAGTTTTCTCATCTTTTCTTATAGGAATCTGATGGTTTATCATTGGTTTTCCAATCTTTTCCCATAGGAATCTTATAATAATCGTTTATGGATGAATGAATGGTCACATTATTTGGGGGGTTCGGTTTTTGGACCTCCTCACTGGACCTTGTTGACCTAGTTGACCTATAGGGGGGGGGGTTTATTAATCCGGGGTCAACATTAACCATAATTTGGTACCCGACCTTTTTCACCATTGGGACCATACCAAAGATATTCATGTGAAAACTCTAGAGTAATTACTGCATATACATCACATACTAGCTGGTCTGATGAGCCTGGATCAAGTTTTTTCCACGCGAGTGGGAAGCCCAACCAGAAAACTGCTTGGCCCAAGTTAGGGACGTGAAAATTCTCCGAAGCACTGACCGACTCATGGATGTCTCAAGGGGTGGTGCCATGATTCCAAATAACGCTTCGACCAGAAACCTAGAATTGGATGAAAGCATTGAACAATTGCTGGACACCTCCAGAATCCAGATTCCGACTTATATAGACTGAAAATCATACTGTTTCTACCTCTTTTTCTCTGTTTTCCCCCTGTGACATGAACCGCTCTTGAAAGCTGATGGATGGAGCCTCTCGGCCTCGATTCCCAGTGAATACCTGGCGAGCAACTCACTGATTTGATGGGGAGCAACTCACCCCGACTGAAATGGCAAGAAACAAAGAAATCAAAAAGTAGAAAAGAAGAGTAAAGGTATACCCCCTGGTGTCATCAAACATGGCGCAGGCTGGAAAATCCCTAGAGTTTGATGGCAAACTTCCCAGCTATGAACCTCCATTTAGGTGGGTATTGGGTCCCAGCTAGCTATGTTTGATGACCGGGTAAATCTCCATTTTGGCTGGTTGAAGCCGACTTTTTTTGGTTAAATCACAGCTTTTTGGTGAACCAAATGGTTCTCCCATTACTTCCCAATTATATCCGGATAAGAATCCATCAATCCCCTCCTAGAAAAAAACCCATGATAAAACTGTCTAAGGAGCCCATAAACATCATTTTTACGTAGGTCGTTTATGATTGCAAGTTGATTGTAAGTTGATTGTAAGTTGATTGTAATAAAGCAGTACTCCATTAATCTCCATTAATCTCCATTATCCATCATTGTCCTCAATGATCATCAGCCCCCAGGGCACTGGCAGCACCGCAGCAGGCTCCGGGCTTCGGAGAATCTGCGGGATGAACTGCCGCAGCAAAGCGGCTCCAGAGGCTCCGTGACAGCTCCTACTAGGCCCAGCATGAATCATGGGAATTTTTCCATGGGATTTTCATGTTTTTTGATGGGATTTTATGTATATTTAATGGGGATTTAATGGGATTCAATGGCATTTATTGGGATTTAAGGGGATGTTCTTGGGATTTTAAAAGGATTTCATGCTCATTTCATGGTGATTTAATGGTATAGTTGTACACCATTAGCTTCTAAAGTTTTGTGGCAAACATTGGCAAACAACTTTTCATTTTTTGGGGGATACGCTGTATTGCATTTGTAGCCATCCCAAAAATATGCTCGTCATGTCAACCCATCGTCAGCTCCTGTCCTAAGCACCTCCACCATCTCGCTGATGATCTGAGTGGTCGATAAACGCACGTCTTTCCTCGAAATGGAGAAAGCCGAAGTCTGATGGTTTTTACAATTTCAAAACACACCAAAATGGACAGCAAAATATGAGACTTTGCTTGTATGCCCCCGTGTTTGCTACATAGATCCATTCCCATTCCAACTCCCGTATTGTGCCAAGCAGAAGCCAGTCCTCTTCTCTGACAGCAAAGAACTCCATTCATTCAGGACGAGATCATAGTGTCCATGCGCTTTCCACAAGCGTGCTAGCATGTCCTTATGGCAGAAGGTTACACTGGCAGAGGCATGAAAACTTGATGCGGATATGGGAGATCATGGGGGAAACTTGGCCATAAGTGCCATAAGTGCCATTTGGCTTTGTCTGAAAATAGGCTACCCCAAACATCCACTGAGCAATCATCAGTATCCATCCGTATCCGATTTTGAGGCAAAGCCACTTCTGCAACTTTTTGTGGCAAAATTGAAGCCGCTTCAAACTGGTCAAATGCTGCCAATGTACTAATCTCCCTCGCTGCCGCAAAAAGCCTGGCACGGACTCGCGATGACAAGCAACAGACAATGAGTCAAGGCAAAGAACATTGGCATTTTCCATGCAATTGGTATTTCAGAGGGATGGTTCATAGCAACTCTACACATTTCAACCGCTATCAAAAACTTGGATCATGTTTAAAATCATGGAAGATCATGGAAGATCCCAGTTTTCATGCCTTCACAGTCTTCCACTCTACATCGAACTCCACGCTCCAGCACTTCGGTGAGGCGAAGATCATCCTGGCATCATTCATGGCCCTTGCAAACAATCACCAAAGTTGGGGATGCTTGGAGGCAAGAGATAGGGCATGGTAGGGCTACACGATCCCATTCGATCTTCTGATGTGATGGGCGTAATGATCTTGCCATGGCCCCAAGTTGCAAGATCCTTCAATGTCGTCAGAACCGATTTGACCCAGCTTGATCAAAACTGCAGGGTGCTCGTTGGCTGAATTCTATCCAAACCTCATTGAAAGCATTCTCACAAACTCTGCTGCGGTTTCAGTACTCAACGCTCCCTGGGTTTGAGTACTGTAGGCGCCTCATCTGTTTCAAGCAGGAGTTTCAACAGCCTCCGCTCCAAGCCAGGCGCTTGGAAAACTGACCAGACGGTGGTCCCCCGAAAGAGGCTAGTCAATTCGGATCATCCCATTTGTTGGGATGATGTAAAATAAACATAAATAAACAACTATTTGAAATATTTGAAACAACCACATCTACATATCCAGTTGGAGACCCCCCAGGGTTTGGTGGGTTTGCACTCCCCATGGTTTGGACTTGTGTTTTTACTACAGCAAACCGTTGGTTTGAGGCTCGGCAAAAGCGGCTAAGCCACAGGGTGTCAATCGCTCTCTGCAAGGCTGGCTGCACTGCGCCCTGCAAATGAGGCAGGTGGCCAACCCTAGGTTCTATAATGGGTGTGTCTGAAAATGGGTGATTTAATATGATTTAATCCCCAAATGATGGCAGTTTTAATCGTGCAAATGATGATCATCATGATCATCGCTGGGATCCTCAGGTCTGGTGTTTAGTTGAGAGGTTCCATTCAACAGCTGTTTTGACACATCACTTTCTGGGGAGGACCACTGCAACTAAGCAAAGCATGAATCTTTGAAGATCTCCACAGAAACTTTCAGATCGGACAACATATTTAGCCTCTGGTAATTTCACGTTAAAATGTTTCAAATATGTTCAGTCATACAGTAGGTAAATGTAGGTAAATCATCTAAAAATAAGGCCATATGATTTTCATCCATTGTCTGTGGCTAGCTGTGTGAAATTACCAGAAAAAGTGCGAGCAGGTGCATCCCAAATTTTCGCGGCACCTTGCCCGGCTCGGACATCCTCTCCTGAGGGGACGGCAAAAGACTCGGTACCGGGACCATTTTTTTCACTGTTTGTTCGCCAACAAAAAGATCAGTGGAAACTACCGCAGTTTTTTTTTTTCCGGAGGTGTCCTAAAAAAATGGGGTTACTTCCAAATCATCCATTTATAGATGGGATTTTAAGTTCAATAAACCATCCAGCTGTTGGGATACTCCCGTTGGTCCTGACTCAGCAAGGCTTCTCGCTGCTTCAGCAGGAAGGTTGCAGCCGCCTTGGCTGCCAGGTCAAGTGGGGTTGTTTGGCCAACCAGCCTATTCCACCCATGTCACTGTGCAATCCAGTATCTATTATTATTATTATCATTGTTATCATATTACCATTATTATCATTAATCATTAAGTATTAATTATATTAATTATTAATTATATCAATTATTATTGTTATTATTCGTATTATTAATTATTTTTAATTATTCTTATTGCATATATATATTTATTTATACATGTATTGTATATATATATATTATATTGATTATAAGTGTAGATTATCAAAGCATCACCCACAGAGTGTATCATACCAACCGGCTGCATGTGCAGGTCCTCGAAGAACCGCGATTCCTAACGTCCGTCAGCACGCGAGTTTTTTTGACTGGTTCCCAGTGGGTTGTTGCTGTGAATTGAAGGTGGAGACATTTCTGAGCTCTGTGAGACATCCAGCCCTGGGATGCACTGATGGGAGAGCGCCATAGGCTGCGGTAATGGTATTTCAACAGATGGGGATTTCCATAAATGGGGGTACCCCAATAGGTGGATGGTTTATAATGGAAAATCCCAACAAAAAATGGATGAGAACTGGGGGTACCCCTATTTTAGGAAACCTCCATAATATGTATATATATATATATTAATAACAATTAATAACAGAAGCCCAGCTTTGCAGTGCACCCTTGGGGTCTTTGACTTACAGCTTCTAGGCTGCAGCCGGGTGAACAGCCCGCAGCTGTCGAAGTCGGAAATTGGCACAGAGAGCTGCCATAATATCCAGCATTTGGATGCATTTGGAGCATATGCACATTGGATCGCATTTCGCATTGCACCGCTTCGGGTGTTTTCTCCGTAAAGCTGCGGTGGTTTGCCGTCAAAATCTATATGGGACTGCTCCATGGGGTACCATCATATCAAATGTGTCCTTTGGCATTTGGGACCCACCGCAGCGCTGCAGGTTGCACATTGGTCCACCAAAACCACATTGCGGCAAAGGGAGCACTTTATCATAGCCAGGCCACTTTTCCTATTGCTTCCCGCTCTCTGCAATCAGAGAGCTACTGCCAACGGTAGACTGGCGAACAACAGGCAAGTGTGCAGCTGAATATCAATCCAGTTAAAAGCAGCTAGAAGTCTTACTGTCACAACTTTCAACAGCAGGCCTTGCAAGCCATGCTGCACGCTTGCTCTGTTTAAAAATAGTTGCAATCGCTTTAGTCACAACACAGATATTCGTGGATTTTCTCTGTTAAAGCCTCCTTAAAAGGCTCACAATGGTTGCAGATGTGCAGTAATCATCATCCTTCAGGTTTCTTTGGGGATATGGGATACTGATGATACTGATGTTTACCAGGCTTTAGGTTTCCGACTCGGCGTTTTCCTCATTCTCTCATCCTTTTCAGCCAGAATCTCATGGAATCCCCTCCTCGAACCGAAGGATGATTCATGGCCAGACTCGGCCGGCGTCCGACGAGACAACGAGACCAGACGAGTCGCAGCTTGCGTCTGCAGATTAACCGGTTCCACCTCCTGAGGACCAGGGTGACCAGGCTGGTTGTGGATCAGTTCAATGATACCCTCCAGATCCTCCAGTGTCATCAAACATATGGCAAGCTGGGAAATCCCCAAACTTGGCATTTGAACGGAAAGAAACATAAGAAACATCGAAGTAAGGTCAGGTGATTTTCCATCGCCATCTCTACGATCACCAGCGACCATGTCATGAAAGTCAAGAGGCCATTGATTTAATGAGGAGATTGTAAAGGATCAATGGTCTGTGGGCCTCAAATGAGCCTACCACTGCCTTTATCTTCACAAGTGTTTTGGGCGTTTACCAAAATTGGCTATGGGTTGCAATACTAAAGAGCACTCATAAACTCTAAAATTAATAGTTAAATTTGGATGAATATGGTACACCTATATTCATGTAATGATATTCCAGAAATGCGAGCTGAAGCCGAGCACCCTGCCTCTCATCATGGCCATAAATTCCTCAAAGTCAATCATGCCGTCTCCGTTGCCTGATTGGGATCATCGACATAATCTTTTTGGCTGCCATTGGCTGCCAATGAGAAGAATTGCTGTTATTTCGATATTCATTTGCTGGTGTACTGCTGTGTCTGGTAATCTGATGTAATCTGTATGACCAGCCAGTGAACCAAGTTATACCAAGTTGCTATCCACTTCCACCATCAAGTCTGCAATTGCTTTGAGTCCAAGTGCATCTTCCACTTCACTGCTCTGCAGCACCTGATGACCGCTTTGGAAAAAACTGCCCGAACAACATACCATTGTGAGATCCCCAGAAATGAAACGACAGGACTTGCAAAACACCATAAGATGTACCCAGCATCATGGATGTGACCTTTTCATACTTTTTCTATCCTTTTTCTAGGCTTTTATATAGTAATTTCATGTAATTTCAAGACTTCGATCTGCCACAATGGGACTTCCTCCTCAAGATTCCGAGAGTGTGCGAATTTACTTTGGCCCCGCCTGTTTCAACTCTTCTTTTGAGATGTGTCCGTCGCCATTTCTGTCGAAGACTCTGAAAGCTGCCCAGCAAACGTCTTCCTTCATGTATTGTTGCCTGCAGCAACCCCAACCCCTTTGGGCCTTAAGAAACTACCTTGCAATCTAGTGAATTTTGATGTGATTAGTCAATGACTCTGACACCATGACTCTGACACCATGACTCTGACACCATGACTCTGACACCATGTTATGGAACTCCCTTAGACTGGTTGGTTCACATGGATTGGAATTCGTGGTAGTAGTAAAATTTTGATCATAGATGACACTATTGTGGGCTTGTGGCCACTGCTCAGCTTATCATTGGGAGCACTGAACTTGCTCCAGTTGCGGGCGTGAAATCCGGAATGCCACCTGCCTGTCAAGGGTGGCTGCTAGGAATTCTGTGTAATCGATCACGCCACTGCCATCTGCATCTACACCTACAGCGCAAAACTGCCACAGAAAAGGCAAACTCTTCCTGAGCCTTCCTGCTAGAAACGCATCTCTTCAGGTCAACAAATTGTGTGTCTGAGTGTACCCTCTAGTTATTTAACATAGCCATGTTTCTTATGGCCCATTTAGTTCGATGGTTTACCTATTAAAAAATGGTGATTTTAACCATGGCTATGTTAAATAACCAGATGGTACCCTCGCAAGGACCAGACCGTCCATGATCGCCGCAAGGTCTGGAGGTATCTCTTTCAGCCCGGCTTTTCCAAGACCATCTTTCAGCTCTGCGTGCCTAACAAGGCAGGCAATTTGGGTTGTTCCAAGGTGTTTACCCAGTAAAAATTTCACCTAGCAATGGAAAATCATGGAAAATCATGGAAAATCATGGAAAATCATGGAAAATCATCTATTTATGGATGATTCTCCCAGATTTCCCATTCAAAGTTTGGATTTTCTAGCCATGGAAAAGCCATGTTAATTACCAGAGGGCAAAAACTTGAATTGCAGGCTGCTCCGGCGTCCATCTTTGGACCAAAAGATGGGATTTCGCTCAAAGTGCCACTGAGTGTGCGGCGTCAGAAGCCCATCTCCGTTCTTGTCAAGACTGGTGAAAGCTTCTCTGAGTTTCTTGATCTCGTCCTGTCAACATATTTCAGGGATGCAACTGTTGTGACTCCCTTTTTGACATGGCCGCTTCGTCCCGCTGCTGGTGGTCCCCGTCAAGCCACAAAAAACGGTCCTCGTTCAGCTGACCAGCAATGATGTGGAGTGCTGCCTTCCATGGACAGGCCGAGAGAGGGGACTTCGTTTTTATCGTCCAAAGTGGCAACCAAGCGCCAAATTCCATGCATTTTAACCTGTCATAGCCGCTATAGCCTGTGCCCAAATTGTTTTTACATCTGGCAAAATGGGACAATTGGCTGCAACATCCTCTTCAGGTTTAGGAGGACGCACTGCTCCTGTCCATCTTAAAACATCTTTGTCTGAAGCAACTGCACACATGAATCTGAAAACGGGGATAGGTCAACTTCTATGACACGATTTTTTCGGTGATTTTTTCAGCCATTTACCAGATACCCACCGAAATTTTAACATAGCTATGGAAAAGGGTCCATGTATGGATGACTATATATCTAATTACCTATTCAAAATTGAAAATGGTGATTTTTGCACACTAAGACTATCTAAAATAACCAGAGGGATGATTTTCACCAGGGTACCTGGATTTTAATCGCCAAAGCTTTTTTGTCGGCCTTCTTCAACTTGTTTTGTGACTGGAAGCCGCGCAGGTTGTCCACAAAGTTTGAACGCAAGGGCCTGGCATCCGCATAGAGATTCATGGAGGCATCCCTCTGATGAGGTCGTCAGTTGGGATCGGTTTGGGAAGCCACCTGAATGGACAAATAATCCAAATGTTCCAAAATGTTCCAAACCACCAACCATGATCATTTCTCTGGGTCCTTGCTGCGGTGAACATCCCATAAAGAGAATGGATAATCTTTACTTAATTACCCAGTTGATATTAATTTTTGGTAATCAATTGACGCCTATATCATCATATATATCATATGTCATCTATATCCAAGCGGAATCACATCCGATGACACTGAGGAAGGGACACAGCTTGCGCACGTGGTGCTTTGTTCTTGATCCACTCGTGGTTCAGGGCCTGCCTCAGTAGGGGGGAACACGTCAGGGGAGTGATTTTGCCTTTCAGTAGATTCCTTTTCCTTCAATATGCTATGTTTCATTACGTGCCTGAATAGGTGGACGTCTACACAAACACATATTTATCATCATTTATCGTCATTTATCATCATTTATCATCATTTATCATTTATCGTCATTTATCATCATCTATCATCATTTATCATCATTTATCATCATTTATCATCATTTATCATCATTTATCATCATTTATCCTCATTTATCCTCATTTATCCTCATTTATCCTCATTTATCCTCATTTATCCTCATTTATCCTCATTTATCCTCATTTATCCTCATTTATCCTCATTTATCATCATTTATCATCATTTATCATCTCATTTATCCTCATTTATCCTCATTTATCCTCATTTATCCTCATTTATCCTCATTTATCCTCATTTATCCTCATTTATCCTCATTTATCATCATTTATCATCATTTATCATCATTTATCATCATTTATCATCATTTATCATCATTTATCCTCATTTATCCTCATTTATCCTCATTTATCCTCATTTATCCTCATTTATCCTCATTTATCCTCATTTATCCTCATTTATCCTCATTTATCATCATTTATCATCATTTATCCTCATTTATCCTCATTTATCCTCATTTATCCTCATTTATCCTCATTTATCCTCATTTATCCTCATTTATCCTCATTTATCCTCATTTATCCTCATTTATCATCATTTATCATCATTTATCCTCATTTATCCTCATTTATCCTCATTTATCCTCATTTATCCTCATTTATCCTCATTTATCCTCATTTATCCTCATTTATCCTCATTTATCCTCATTTATCATCATTTATACATTTATCCACATGCACTTGATTGCACTTCGGTGCGGTCAGAACTGCTCCAAAATTCGGTCATCCCTTTTCTCGGTGCGGTGCTCAGCTGTGTAGCGATCACGTGGATTCATCTTCAGCATCCATCGGATGAGGCTTTTGGCATCATCCGACCTCGATGGGAAATCCTGGGAACCTGGGAAATCCTGGGAACCTGGCGACAAAAAACTGGTAAACACTGGTGTTTACCATAGTAAACCAGAATGTGAAACAGCTCTGAAATAGGGATGGTTTGTGGCAATGATTTACCTAATGTCTTGAACTAGCTTGATGTATCTTGCAGTTGCCCAGCTGCATACTACAATCAAATCTATCCCTGAGATTCTGACACGTTCTTCCAGTCTGCAGGATTGAAGTTGAAGTTGCCCAATCGCACCTGGCGAGTTCCGTATTGAGAACCACACAAAGAGTTTGCTTTCAGAGCAGGATACAGCTGTGGTAGAAACGCGACAGACAAGGACTTAGTTTGAGCCTTTGCAAGCACATCCGCATCTGTCTCTCCAAAGAATGGTGGGTAACCACACAGAAGCACCTCAGAAAGCAAACAAGACCACTAATATGCATCATTTGCATGAATTTGTGGGGCTCAGCTTGGTGCAAGAAACAAATTGGAGTGAAACTCGAATGAACAGAATCTGTGCCTTTCACATTCCAGGAAAAAACGATAAAAACGTGGCAACTAAGGTAAGCACGTACATGATCACACCGCAGCTCCAAATATCACACTGCTGGTCGTACTTCCCTGCCAACACCTCGCACCAAATCAAAGGTTGGCCCGCTACGGGGTTGCACTTAGAGTATCAACGTATCAACGGAGATAACCAGAGATAACCATGGGATTCTTACCCCCATCAGTTGGGACATAACCCCAAGCCTATAACTATGGTTGTACATCCAATGGGAAGCGGAACTGCACCCAAGTAGAATATCCTGAAGCAAATAGCCATACTTAACCAACACTCAGGCTGAGAAAGTAAGAAGCTCTCCAAATATCTGTTAATCCCATCCCCCTAACATTAGACACCCCCTGGAAACCATAGTTTAATAGGGAATTTACACATAGTATTACTATTGAACATCAAACTTACACATACTGAAGCTCGCTGAAGCCCAGCCTGTGGTGCGACGTAATAAGGGGTACCAGCCTTTGTGGTAAGAGCCTCAGCAACGGCACATAGCCAGTCCGGTGGGGAAACGCTGGTGCTATGTCCAAATTGCCTGGCCTGATCCGGTGTAAACTTGCACGACAATCCGAAATCGATGATCTTCAAAAAGTTCTTCTCAATCGGATCCTGGAGCGGCAGGAAGCCCGTCGTGAAATCTATACGGTAACCGACTGGTGATGTCTGGTGATGTCTGGTGATGTCTGGTATCCCAGCATCCCCAGCATCCCCAGCATCCCCAGCATCCCCATCATCCCATCGGCCGACGCACCTTGGTCATAAACAGAAAGTTCTCGGGCTTAAGATCCCGATGAGCAATCTTGTTCTCGTGCATGTAGTAGATGGCGCCTGGGCCGAAACCCAACATTTGTGGTTTCACCACAGACCCCTGGAGCAAAAGCAAGCTGACTTTCTTCCGAAAACCGTCTCTCTTCTAAATTCTCATCGCGAGTTCCCGGCGAATAATCTGCTGCATCAGAATTGCAGCTTGCACCTGCAGTCAAAGGGCCAGACAGTCAAGTTGAACTGTTGAACTCTACTTAAACATCAACCGATTTCCATAGGTTTCCATATCCACTCGTCAGTCGACAAACAATAGGATTCGGCAACACAAGTTCCATCCATTATATAATTATGTAGTAGGCATAGATATACCAGTATGAACGGAAATACGCATATTATTCACACACATAATATAGTGTAAGATAATGGATACATAATGATACAGTAATCTGATAACAACCATTGATTAATAGTATACATATAGTATACATATAGTATACATATAAAATCATATAAACAATAAGTGAACTTTCTGAACATCAACATCCACTGGGGAAAGTCTTCCTTCCCCCGCCTCGGAGAAATGTCCAGATTCGATGATCCGGTCGAAGAGCTCCCCACCAGCACAAAGCTCCATGACGAGGTAAATATTTCTGCCACAAAATGCTGACTTGTTGGGAATTGCCATGGAATTGCCATGTTTAAAAAGGGAAAACAAAAACCACCAAAATCCACCAAACATAGGGACGTTGAACCAAAGCATACCAAAGCAACATAGGGATTTGACCTTCAAAGATAGGATTTAAGCACTGAGTTTCATGGATTTTGTGGAAAAGCCACTAATGGGGAAATTAATGATACACAGCTGGATTCTGGGGATACCCACTTTACCCAATGGCTATGGATGAAAGCGACTAAAACTGTACCCTGACAACAGCTGGTTATGGATGATATGAATGTTTATCACCAGAAGGATGGTAGCAAAGGGATCACTAGATAGTGATATCTGATGATATCTGCATGTTGCAAATCCAGGTCATGGCCAGTCCTAATATCCTCGAAGGACTCATAGAGCTTGATGATGTTGGGGTGGTCCATCATCTTCATGATGGCAATCTCCTGATCTCTGACCCTTTTCTTTTTGCCCCCCGAATGACAACCGTTCTGCGTTCGAATCTGATCTCTGGCTGAACATTGGGCGCCTGCTTGAAGCGTTCGATGTTCTTCATCTGCGACTTGGAAATGGTCTTTACCGCGCGGATGGCCTGGTATGAATTGGCACATCGAGTTACAATGATTAATCGAGACGTCATGACGTCATGAATCATGCAGTTATATGCAGTTGCTTGGCCAACATAATGTGAAATTATGCGAGCATGATTTCGCATCATCGATACCCCAAAGGCCTTTGTAGAGATATTAGTTGCTTTGGAAACGGAACCATAGGATCCTTCACCAAGCTTCTTCTTGTCCTTGGAATGTTGAGTCTGTTGAATCTGAGGGCGGCTCGAAATGACATAGCTGTGAGAGCCTTTTTCTAGAGATCCAAAAATATGATTTCATGTGATGTCATAAGCGTCAGACCATCTGGTAGTGGTCTGCTATCTTTCCGGTATTCTCAATGATGAACTGTGCATAGCCGATACCACCATCCTGAGGCCACAAAAACGAGCACAGTTCGGTCGGGAAGGCCATGCAGCAAGATGCACCCCACCTTGATGTCTTTCTTGATGGTACTCGAATCCCGCTGTTTGGGCGGAGCTTTGGTCTCTGCCACAGCAGGCTTACCTGGACAGTTAAGGGAAAGTACCCAAAAAAAAACATCTTTCAGCCATACTTGGGAAAAGAAGGATGTAGACCTCGGATGACTTTGGATTCAACTTGCTTGATTCGGAGCCTGCCTTGACAACCCCCCATGTCTCTCTGCGCGGCTACACTGGTCCCCGCGCGCAAAGATCTTGAGCCCCAGTGCAGTGAGAGACAGCAGAGATTTGCTGGCAGTTGATCGTTGTTCATCGTGACACAACTCATGAGACATGATAAGAACTGTCCAAGATTGTTTCCAAGCATGCTTCCAAATATTTCATCATATTTCAACGTATTTGCAGTGCTTTCCTCAGTACCAACGGGCGTCAGTCCCAACCTCCGCGCAAAACAAATCGCCAAGTCCCCTTGCTGCATTGGCCAAGCCGACGTTGGCGGAGACGACCGCATCACCTGCCTTGGGACTCCATCGTTGTCCAACAGTTTTTGGGACCAAGCCTGATAATTTTATGCTCAACAAAAAAACATATAATATATATATATGTATATATATATATGTATATATATATGTATATATATATGTATATATATATGTGGATTCCCTCCCTGAAAGACGTCTTTGATCGATTTGACGGATCCAATCTGTTCAATGGCTGGATCTGAGAAAACATCTACGAGAAAAACATAGAACAACCATGGGTTTTACCAGGAACTACAAGTCTCTAGGTATTTCATAGGTATTTCATGGTACTTCTAAATTTTCCCATCATCCCAGGGGAATTTACATCCCCCAGCAGTTGCTGAACCAGCGGCGCGCAGTCGGGCCTCCGAGGGTTGCTTCTCTTGCAGTCGGGCGCGCACAAAGTCGCTGATGTCACAGGGCCTTTTTGGCTGAGAAGGCTCCATCCCTTTGAGCTGCAAATTATGACCCCGGAAAAAATCGAGATTTAAACATAGGCACATCTGAATTATGTATATCTGATTATCAACATATTGTAGAATATACATATATATATACACATATATATATATACACATATATATATACATATATATATACATAATTATATATATATATACATATATATATGATACATGTATAATTTATGTATAAGATACTGGTTTCACCATGTTTCAACCTCAGAATATGAGTTGTTGATATGTTGAAATCACCAATGGTGACCTAGGCCTCCGGCTCTGGAGCGCCGTCAACAGGATTCCTGCAGGCCATGCGCTGAAAATTCACGGCTGAACCTCCTGCCTCAACTGATGTTCAAAACAAAAGTATTCAAACACGCGCTACCTGTAGCATATCTAGATAGCATATCTACGTATATATATATATATATAATGATTTACATCTCGGGTGTAGCCGCGTAGCCGAGTCTGTCCTCATCTCGGGAGGCTTCCAATCATCAGGAAGATATCGACCTTGAAAGCTCCCATCCCAGAAAATCTGCACCGAGATGGCTCCATTTGACCAGTGGCCAGTGGTGAAAGGAATGTAAGCCCAGTGGCGCCAAAAAAGTAGTACATGCTCAACGCTGAAGTGAGTGGAGTACCTGCCAAGAAACTCGAGAGTTTTGCGAAACTAAGCGCGAAGCTTTGAAATGCAGCGCATGATTTGTGCTGCAGTGCTCTTGGTGGGCGCATGAAATGCTGAAATGCCTTCAGAAACTGCAAATCTCTGAAGAGGGCCTGAACATGAAGGAAGCGGCAGCTTGTGCCACCCAAGCTCCAAGGTCGCGATTCAGTGACTGATGGTTGTGACCAACATGGGCTCCCTGCCCATCCAGCCATAGCGTGAAAGCGCCCCAGCTCTACTTGTCGTTCAGGGTCCTCGGGACCTTCAGCTTTGTCAATGCTCAATGCTGATCCTGATCCTATCCGACACAACTCATCAATGTTAAATGTTAGAGTGTATGGTATCATGTATCATAATGTATCATAATGTATCATAATGTATCATAATGTATCATACAGTAAATATATCATATATCAGACTCATAATGTATCACAATGATATATCCTGCAAAGCTCCAAAAAAACTTCACAGCATCCTTTGCAGCATCCTCTCAGCATCTCGACATCCAACTTTGAGTCTCAGGCCAAAGGTTGCATTGATCAAGTCCAAGGCATCATTGGTTCTGACCTCGCAGGTCTCCAGCTGCTGGCTGTTTATGTTGAACCCAAGAGACCAAGAAGATGAGTCGATTTGCAAAGTTACAGTTACACCAAATTGTGATAAATTGTGAGTGTAATTTCTACTCATATCACAACAGAGCTGATTCTTAGTCCGACAGGTGCATCCACAGGGCACCGTGGATAGTTGTCATTTTCACTGGCTATGGCGTCGCCCTTCCCTGAACTCATCGGAGCAGCATGCGAACTTGTATCTTTTATTATTCCTTACCCAAGATTCAGCGATTTGGATCGATTTGGCACTTCTCAAAGACACTCAGAAACCCAGATTGGAACCATTTGGAACTCCACTATCTCCATGCCTGAAGCAGCAGCTCTTTCACCTTCAGATCTCAGATCTAGTTCAACTGTTGAGGTTTTGCAAAGGACCAAGAAGAATTGGGATGTATTGGGATGTAACAAGCAAAACATGGGAAGATCTCTAACTAAACCACGTTTAGCCTTGGACTTCAGGAAATTCATGGCCTCAAATATACCAACATCTTACAGTTTACATACAGTTTACATGTCCTTTACATGTCCTTTACATGGACCGTGTCACCAGTGAATCACCAGCCGGCCACCCGGCCTGGCGTTCGAAAGGGATGGGCTTGAGACAGGTCACCGAGGTCTCGAGCGCCACCAGGAATCGACCGCTGGCGTCTGACATGGCCGTTGTGGTTCCCTGGCGGCACGGCCCCGGCCCTGCCTGTGACGGATCGAACATGGGATGATTACCCCCTTAAGTTGGGAAACAAGGGAAACAACTGATATATGACATTATATGACTATGGCATATTATGGCTGTATAATATTGTATGTATATAATATATATATATATTTATACTGTACTGTATGTAATCACAGCTGGAACTGCAAGCCCAAGTATGACAAGTTCTCTAGTGTCCCCTCTTCCACTTGTTCTCCCCTAAATTCTCAGACAAAAAGCAGCAAAATTCCTCTTGCGCACCGTTCTCAAAGCTCCAAGCCTCCAATGTCAAGGACTGACCTCAGCTGTGAATCTGCCAAAAAAAAACCAGAAGTTGCGGAAGCGGCAGAGGCTACATTCTCAGAAGCAAGTGACAACCCAAGTGACCTGAGCACGTTGCATTTCTTTTGGTCCTGAACGCTGAATACGTCAAGCTGTCCCAAGCCTGAACTGCCAAAGACCTTCAGCGCACTGGAGGTCCATGAAACACTCTTCTGAGGTCATTGCTGTGTTTTTCTGTTCGTTCATGTCCAAAGATTCTGGTATTAAACTATATTATATAAAATTATTTAAAATTAAACTGGTATTAGTCAAAATCTCAGAAACCTCAACTGATCAATTTCTTTAGCGTGAACAAGTGAACAATCCAAGTTTGCGTGTACCCAATTCTGACTCGTACGTACATTGACAGCCAGCAGCATACGTTTTTTCAAGCTTGTCACTGTTGCATCGTCGAGTCGTCCAGTCGTCGAGTCTACAGCTAAGACCCTATGGTGAAAATCTCAACCCTTAAGGATGAGATGGCATCATATGGGTCTGTCTGAAACACCCAGAAATTTCATGGTTTCACCTCATTGTCCCTATTCAAACAGTCATTTTGTAGTCCCCATTTTCAAACAAACCCACATATCAAAGATCGGTGGCTTCGGAAGATGTGAACGCTCACCGAGGCGCTATTGCCAATATCGGCAATGGGTATTGGTCATGGGCCACTGGTTGCACAACAAACATGGCATGGCTGATTTTCAAAATCACTGAAAGCTGCGATTTTTCATGGCATTTCATATATTTCATGGCTTTACTATGCTTTACTATGCTTTACTATGCTTTAGTACCACCCAAAGCCGCGTGTTTTCACGGCTTTTTAATTTTTGCCCTTCCCGCATCTTCCCGCCCTCGGAAGCGTCAGATCCGCAGCAAATCCTCCAAGGTCGGTGAGCGACTTGCTGCGGGCAGCTCCCAAGTTTGGCGGAGGTCATCCAGGACCTTCTCAACCGGCTCCTGCGAGGAAAATGGTGTCGAAACATGGAGTATACCATGATATACTGGGTATATCTGGTGCAATTTTTTGGGAAACTGATGATAAACATGATAAACTGATAAACCATCCAGTTTGGGTTTTCTCCCAAAATATTCGGACAATCTCACATGGAAACAGTAGAAACTTCGTCCCCACTGATTCTGCGCCAGTTCTATCTGAGAAGCACAAGTAGAATAGTCGGAACTTTAACAATGCTGCAGAATTGATAAGAATTGTATCAATGGTTGGGTTTAACGTGTGCTCATCCTTTTTCATACAACTTTTGCCCAACATAAACTGGTTTCCCAGGGTTTCACGCAACATGTCCACCAATTCCTGGATGGTCCGCTCCTTCCCCGCCAGTGACAGAAAGCTCGCCACTCGCTTCAGTGCCACGCGGATGCATTTGCGAAACCTGAACCATCAGAAGTTATACAAACTCCAGAATTTCATATATGTTCTGCCCCTGTGTGATGTGTACCCAAGTTGAATGTATATATATATATATAGATAGATAGATAGATAGATAGATAGATAGATAGATAGATATACAGTATATATATATGTATACATCCTGGTGAAATGTATTGAATCTATTCATGCATGGAATCGGGGTCTTTGATTTTGAAGCCCCACAAAGCTTCGCTGTGACTCAGTGTCGGGCTCCAAGACTGAGTACTTCTTGGAGCACCACTCCTGCGGTGATCCCAGTCCATCAAACACATTCTCCCACGACCCCAAAAAGATGATTGAATGATACTAAATGCAACAGCCAGGGTTTCTAAGTTACGGGTATCGAATATTCAATATATATATATATTTATAATCATATAATCATACAATAATAGAAGATTTTTCCATCATATATATATATATATATTATATTCAATAATAGAATACCCAGTGGAATATTCCATCAGGGTGATTTTCCACACCAGCTCCTGATGCATCGCCACCACCGCGGAGCTTGCGAGCAAGAAAAAGGTTTCAGGCCTTGGGACTTGGAGGTGCCACCCGCCCTGCTGATCTCGATATCTTTGGATAACTGACTTTTTGCAACAGTTATCCAACAGTGACCATAATATATCCATGATAATCCATGATCATATCAATGGATATCAATGGGAATTGAAGAGTTTGCTGTGATTTTTGGTAAACACATGACCCATGACCTGTTCGATGATGAATTCCGATGATTTTTCAATGGTGATATTTTTCCACAAATTCACCAGAAGCATCAACCCACTAGGACACTGGGTGTGACTCATCCCCCAAAACTCTGCAACTATAGATATTATGATATGATATACATTGATATACCATAACAATCCATAACATAACACATGGAGGTTCAGATGTTTTAATCCTGCTGTTGACTTTGTACATCTTTGTACATCAAACTTCCCCACTGTCTTCCCCGGCTCATGTGCCATGAGCTCCGCGAATTTCCGGTACTCGAATCCGGTGCCTGGGGATTACGGTTTGTCTAGTGCAGTCCCAATGTGGGCCATGAAAAATCGTGGGAAAATCGTGGGACATACCATTGAGCCATGAGAAACCATTGAACTTTGAGGTACATTGCTGCACTTTTGGTCAAACTCATCTATGTGTGATCTGCAACTAGTTATTCCACGTAGCGAACCTATCGGATGTCAAACAAATGGAAAACTGCGGACAACTTGAGGCACAAAGAGTAATGTGGCAAAGTCAGCAAACAAACCATCCCTCAAATGACCATAAATGGGTTGTATAAACATGTTTAAATGATTTTAAATGTATAAACCATCCCCAAACAGTAGGTTTATTTAAGGTTTATTTAAGGTTATTTACCATGGTTTGCCACATGCTTGACATCTAAGGCTGTTGCAAAGCTCCTCTGGTGGGACCTTGCCACCGTCTCGGCGTTGGTCCAGCATGAGCCAGTTGGACCTTGTACGACCAGATACGACCAGATTACCTCATATGGCTGGGAAATCCCCTACAAATGGAGGTTTTAATCTGGGAAGAAAATCTGTAAATCGCGGATCTTCCAGCAAACCATCATAAGCCATCTATTAAAATGATGTGAACTTGTACAATAGAGGACACTAGTCATGATGAAGCATCAATCCAGGGTGGACATGAGCCAAGGGTGGTGGGCTTGGTTAGATGTAACTGATGTAACTATATTATTCTATAGACATGTGTTGTATGTCATTGTAGAATAGCTAAATTTCTTCGTGAACCCCTCTCAGACACCAACATCTCGAAGCATACGTTGATGACAGCCTGAGTAGCAGTCAAGGTGGGTTTCTTTCCATCATGCTGGTTGATCCGTACGAAATGCCAAACAAATTGGCTATCTATCTCTATACATCTCAATATCTATCTATTAATTCAATATCTATCAATATTATTCAATATTTTAATATCTATCATTATCTATCTATGTCTATATCTATCTATATCTATCTATGTCACCCTATATCTCCCCTTGTCATTCGCATCCAAGCGGCAGCAGCGAATGGATACCACTGCTCAGGGCCCAGTTTCCTGACGGAATGCAGAAAGAATCCGAAGTTCAAATATTCAAACAGTTTCCAACAACATTCATAGATTATTTCCTAGACATTCATAGATTATTTTTAGACATTTTCCATTCATAGTTTATTCAAATGGATAAACGGATATATAATGATATATACATTGAATGGGATTTACGCATTGAATGTTGGGATAATCTATGAATATCTATGAATGATGGGATATTCAAATGGATAATCTATGAATGTCTAAATTTGGATAATCTAAATGGAACAAAGAATCCAATCTCCAAATGCAGCTGTTCCATCCCTCAACTAATCCACCACGCGACCCTTGACCAGTGCTCTCGTGAATCAGGCTGGCCACCCTGGGCCTTGGATTCCAAGGATCCGATCAGAATTCTTGGGCTTTCGGCAGCAAAGTAGCAAACATGATCCAAACACGTGGCTTTCTCCGACATTTGAGGAGGAAAACATAGGAAAACCACCCCTATTCCATTCACTATATTCACTGGATTTCACTGGCATCTTATCATATCCCCTAGTTTTCATGGCCATTGGCCATTGGCTACTTCTATGGGGCTAAAAAAATATGGCTGGTTCAATCCTCCACGGCTTCATGCCCCAGTGCTGGGTCAACCGACCCATCCATCCTCATCATCCAAATCCTCGGCTCGGATGGGAAGCTAACATGGGATTGGACTGTCTAGTGACCCCCAAAAAGATAGAAAGTAAAAACCTACCCAAATAGTGAAGAATTCCTTTTCTATCTTTTTGGGGTTACTACAATCTATCCTGATTCAAAATACTCTAGAACATGGGAAGTCGACATTGGGTACCCAGGACTTGGACATGTTTTCAAGTATGTTCAAAATACAGTTGAATATGGGATGGGTCAAAATTGGGTACCCAACAACCTGAAAATGAGCAAGATCTGTCACCCCCTTCATCTTTTTATAGATCATCCACAAGTAAATGCTGGATTTTTGCAGCCTGCCAGGTTAGACTACAGAGTATGCTTGTGTATACGGGTTTTATATGGTTTCACCAAATCGGCAAGGGATCCCACAATCATCCTATTGTAATCCTATTGTCGTGTTGAAACCCATGGGTACTGGGGTACTCCGCATCTTGGCAAAGATCTGAGGAAAACCAGGTGTTTTGTTCAAAACCACAGCAATCTGAGATGCTG
Organism: Cladocopium goreaui; assembly: GCA_947184155.2. Taxonomy (NCBI): domain Eukaryota; class Dinophyceae; order Suessiales; family Symbiodiniaceae; genus Cladocopium; species Cladocopium goreaui. Next base: position 21,305 of record CAMXCT020002558.1, read on the forward strand.
GCAAGCACTTCAATGATAGGAGGCCTCCTCCACGGAAATCAGTGCGAGGATCCTGACATCAAAAGATGAGGCAGTTCTGGAGCTAACTTGGGTAAGCCCCCCAAAAATTGGTGGTCAAATAGTGAGATACTCCAGAAAAGAAAAGACCAAACATATCAAAAATCCATGGTTTCAGAAAATCCATGGTTTCAGGGGAGTACAAAATGATCCATATGTAAATCTCATCCATCTCATAGAATGTCAACAGCTGAAACTGAATTGTGCACCACAGCAAAGTCCTCATCTTGAAAACCCAGCAACTTCCAGCGTTTATCACGGCGTCCTGCCATCCACTTGGAAAGGAATTTGCCATGTTTCCGGAGGTACACTGCCAAAATCCTCCAAAATGCATGGGAACTGAACTAGAAAATCTGTTTGGAATCTAAGTCCAGCGCCTGCAGGCACTGTCTGATGATCAGAACCAGTAACGGCCGGAATCGCCTCCTGCCCGCCACAAAAAGCATGGCTGACAGCTGTGAAAGGACCATCGGATCAATCTGCTGGCGTTTTTGCAGGGTTCCCAGCCTTGAAGTAACTGTACAACAAGGCCTGCTGGCTAGCCCGTCCCCGCTGGCGCCACATCCGTGGAAAAATATCACGATGGTTCATGGGGCAAAATGAAACTGGACTGGACAATGGGTCTGTCTCAAAGTCGGGTACTCCGAAATCCCATGCTTTATCATCCTTTTCCATCCTTTTCCCCATTATTGAAGGGCAACATATTAGGGGCCCATCGCCCAAACTCAAACGGCATGCGGCATGTCCAGTTTCATCACAAAGCCAACAGGCTTTTGCAACTCACGCCGCCTCGTGTTCCTCAGTCATTGGCTCATTAAAGAAGACAATCAGCATGTCAAGCGATGCTTTGAAAATTTGGAATTCATACACAAGCAGTGTTCGAAACTGTTCAAACCTTGAAATGTCATTCCATCGTGCTGTCTGTTTCATAAATTTTCGTAACTGATGATGCTGATGATGCTGATGATGCTGATGATGACGACGAGGATGATGATGATGATGATGACGATGATGATGATGATGATGAATGATGAATGATGAATGATGAATGATGAATGATGAATGATGATGGATGATGATGCTCACCAAACATATTATAGCAGGGGGTATAATTCTATGATAACGAACCAACAGAGTTTGGGTCACTGCTCATGTGTGTATCATGTACCAAGGCACTTTTGAAGTCGCTTGGAAAGTTGTCGCAACCTGCCAATGACAGGTCCATCATCCTTCAAAGGTCCCACATATTGCAACTCTTCTGCCTGTAGAAGTCCAAATGTGACTCCTGCCTCTTGCTGCAAATGGCCAATCACTACTTCTTCCTTCTGTCGAAGACGGTAGTCCTGAAGCATCGTGCACAAACCAGTCGGATTTCAATTCAATAAATAGTTGCAACTCTGCATCCGCTCAGCATTGGCAAACAGAGTATGGCTCATAACTCAGGGTACCCAAATTCAACAACAACTTTCGCCACCTTTGGAAATTTCACATCACATTTCTCTACAGGTTTTCCAACACCGGGGAGATACACAATTTCACTGGCCATTCAATAATGTACACGAAAACAAAGTTCAAAGTCATATCGAGCATCATTTTGGTCAGTTTTCCCAACATTTGCGGATATATATGTATATACATATTGACCATTTCCCCAGCATGTTCCTGTCATTCGGTCATTTTCCTATCATTTTCCCAACATGTCATTTTCCCATGCGGATGTCCATAGCCCTCCTCGGTCCCCCAACCCGGCCTGGTCGCCCACAGGCTTCTCCACGCAACATGTTTGCAGCCAGTTCTGAGGAGCGATAACTGGTCATTTTTAGACACATCATGACACATCACATGGGGAAACCAAGAGTTTTGGAGTACCGGCGTAGCACCATTTGCTCATTTCAAGAAACATCTATGTTATATAATCCGTATTAGTATGTACTAATGTACTAGTATTAGTCATAAAACAAAATCCAAAAACATATAAAAACATTATATAATATTATATAATGGGTGAGACGCTACGCAAAATGGAGGTGCAGTGTAAAACCAACAAAACATGCAGGGCAAAGATCCCAGAACCGAAAAGCACTGAAAACGACAACATTTTGTCAACTTGCCAGTTGAAGACATACAATCCAGGACCGGGACGTAAACCAACAATAGTGAGGCTACGATCCAATTCTTTCCAAGGATCATGAAGGACACTTCACTGTATGAAAGGTTCTCGACATATAGCCCATTTTGCCACCAGTCTTAGGGTGATATTCACCACCAGATGGGTCACAGTTATGGCCAAGTTTCGAAGAAGGAAAATTGTGGCTTCGGAGGTTCCGGGGCCAAGTAGGTGTTCACCGCATCGGCTTGGAACGCATGGATCCTGCTGCATCGACTGCTGGGGGACTGCTGGGGGGATAGGATTAACAAATCAAAACACAAATCAAATGAGGAACAGTTCTGGAATGGAGAAAGTCAGAAGAAACAAGACTCAACGATGGTTGCATCAGTCTTTGGGGTTGTTCCTACCACGTGCAGGTGATTTAGGATAGCCAAACTAACAAGTCGGCCGAGCGGCAGAAAGCTTGGCATGGCTCCGAACGACATCTATGAACCCGTGTGATTATCAGCGTTCCGTTCCGTTTCAGCAAGAGAACCAGACCAATATGTGGAAGCCATGTTATACCATCAATGTTATACCTTCAGACATGAACTCTTGTTCAAGCAAAGCTCTGACTTGAGCAAGCTTGTTGCGGTCCGATTCAAAGAGGATGGAGAAGTTACAGCTGGCAGCTCCTCGTTGGTACATTATCAACCAATACATTATCGTTGTGGTTTCGGTTTGAAATGGTGCAAAAGTATGGGTGTATTATGGTGTATTGTTTTCTAAAATATTCCCCCAGATCATCCATGTTAGTAGGATTTTCCATGAAATAAACCATCCAGCTATTGGAGTACTCCCATTTGTGGAAACTCCAATATTGGTGGATGCCCAAATCCAGCAGGGCACCTTTTTGTAGCTTCCCTCGCACGACTTGACTCTCGAAAGGCTTGGCCTTCTCTGAGCCATGGCCGCACGGATGAACCTGCTGCTGACCCCAGGTTTCATAGCGAAACATGGCGCACCTGGCTCATACCCAAGCATCTTGATGTTTTTCATCAATTCTTATCTTGAAAGCCCACGAAATGATTGCAGAGACAGGTTCAGGCACAGAAAAGCATGAAGGGTAGCCAGCAATGAGGCTCAAAATAGAACAACTGCCAACCATATTTCTTTGGATTGGCACTAACAACTCAGCCATGCTGATCACCACTGACTTCCCGAAAAAAAAACCATGTATATACATGCAATGAGACAAAGGGGTGATGCCACTTACCAGTTCGCACCAGAAGCAATACTTGAGATTTGAGATTCAAATACCCCGCAATTTGAAGACTGGCAGGTCAGAAAAAAATATCGAGTTCGAACTGTCGTGAGAACTGGACATATCGGAGGCACAGCTGCCAACGGCAGTTCGTGCCGACAAACCAACACCTAGCTGTCATAGTGGCATTGCGATGAAATCCTGACAGGTGGATCGAAAAAGACAAAAAAACATGATGAACATTGATGAACATTGTGTACCTCCAAATGTAGGTTTGGCACCTCAAAATCTTTGGGAGACTCCCCCAAAATTTGATTGTTTAGAAAATATGTCCTCTTTTCCATGGCGAAAAGTGGGGGGGGGAATCCCCCAGTTTCAGACCTATCCAATCATTCATGGCCTGACAGGACTCCTTGGAAGGCTGAAGCTTGGGCATGGCATCCTGCAAGAGCCAAAACAGGTTAAAAGTCAACTCGACCTTTGATCCGCAAACATGAGGATTTGACGTATATGCGCCTACATAGACATATTAAATATGTATACAATATCATATCATCCATAGCGATATGTGATTATGTGTATTTGTCTTTGTAAATCACAGGGATACCAGAGTTTTGACTACAGTAAGGGTTTCAACTAGCTTATACGTTGCAGTAACGAACGTTCCGAAAAACAAAAACAAAAAAAAACGAAAAAATACACCAAAAACAGAAAACACAAAAGTTTTTTCCTGTGTCCATGTTGTTCTTCCGGCTTTGTTTTTGTTTGTGAATCAGTCATTGTCCCATTCGCTTTTTTTTGTTGGTTCATTTCTGACAAGCTTGCCGTTTTTTATTCAATTAGTGTGTGCGTTTTCCAGTCGGGGTTTCTTCAGCTTCACCTGAAAAAAGGAAACATAAGAAGCAAACAGCAAGAACAAGCGAAGAAAGGATCACTTGTTTTTGCGCGTTTCTTTTTGCTTCTTCTCTCTAGTCGATCTCGTTTTTCCCCCTTTGTTTAACTATTTTCCAAATATCTAGTCATCTAGTCGACCCTCAGGCCTTCAGTTTTAAGCGTACAATGCTTATGCACCCCATTTGTGGGTCAGCAATGGAGCCACACATATGGCCGTACCCAAATCTCATCCCAAATACACCACTGGTTGGTGGTTTCAACACCCTGAAAAAAAAGGCATTGGGGATCATCGTCACAAATATGATTGAAACATGTTGAAACACACATATTTGAAACAACTTGATGATATTGTTGGTGATATATCATGATATATCCCCACTATATATAATGATATCCCTATCCCAATGTCAATTCCACCAACTAGTCACAGCTAGAGCTGCAGCGGGGTCCCGAATGAGTTGCTTCTCGCTGGCCGGCGCATTCTTGGCAATGGCCACCCACCTTCGCTGATTCCCTTTCAGATGGGATCAAAAAACTACAGGTACCCTAGGGTAAACAAAAAAAGATGTGGAAAACCCATGGTTTCCCTAGGAAAATTATCTGCAAACGGAGGGTTTTCCACATCAGAGTTGACAGGATGGTATGTCAGAGGTTTTGAATGGCGTTAAACCATCCAGAAAGAGCAGTTGAGTGAGTCCAACAAATGTTCGGAAATTTTGAGTACTGTGATGACCCTTCACTAGAGGTACCACACATCCTTCAACCAAGAAAACACTGATCAGCTGAGTGGTGCCTTCCTCTGGCTTGACCAGATCCCTTAAAGCCCATCCTCGGGACATCCAGAAACGTCATGAAACGGTCGAGATCGGTTGTCCGCTGGCGACAGGTTGTCCGCTGTCCAGGCTACAGACTTTGTGGATGGGTTGGATTTCGGCAAGACCACATCTGACCTTAGGACCCGCAGGGCGAGGGGGTCTGAAAGATATGGAAACCCAGCGTTCAGGAACTATAGTCACTGTCACTATATAGATCTATATAGTCACTATAACTCGATACATCACCATTCATAGAATCTATCCCCATCTATACCCTATCATGGAGTTCCCAGCTTTCAGTGGAACACCCAAACCTTTGAGGTCGTTGCGCACTCCTTTGGAGCACGTTGCTCTGCAGCCTGGCACTGCAGTTTTGCGACCCGCGGTTTCGCATGGGAACCCACGAAAGTATGTGTGTCTGGAAATGGGATACCCAAAATTGCTATGTCATAGGGAAAATGATGACAACTATTATAGTGGATTTTGGAGTAGCCTGCTTCCAGACAAACCCATGTGTGTTGTAAGTTGTAACATCGAATTCTAGTTGCATGGTAACCCATTGGGAAGCCATTCTGTCTAGCGTACAACAGCCAATGTAGCTGTATGCGAATTCTTTGCTGCGGATCAAAAATTATTGACCCTTCAAATTGGATAGAAGAAAAGTGAAAATCCTGGAGATCAGCCAATCCCGTTTTAACCGACCCACTTTCAACTCCTGGATGGCTCAGAAAACCCAAGTCCCTGAAGTTCAACTCCATCGCTCACAACTGAGCAGACAGACCCTTGCGGGCGACTCTTCTTGAAGGTGGAATTGCTTGGGCGGAGCAAAGTCGACGCCTCAAGGCAAACTCACAGCATCTCACAGCGCAGGAATCTGATTCGCAGAATGGATGATCATCCCCAATATTGGACCTCCAATCATCAACCAACATGCACTACTCACTTGACCCTTGATTTGCTTTGCCGTTCAACCAACTGCTAAATCCTGTACAACATGCAGAAACAGTCACGCTCTGTGCCTTGTGCGATCTTTGTAGTACTTGAGTACTCCCGCCAGGATCTGACACACAGCAGCAGTCCATCAAGTCATCAGTTCTATGGCTATGCGCATAACAAAGTATGAGTGCACCAACAAATGGCTGTTTATTCTTGAAAACCAAACCAATGTCAATCAATTTCAGCATTCCATCGACTTTATTTTGGTCAATGACTCAATGATTTCGAGTCCCATTATCATAGAATTGGATTATGGGAAAATTTACAGGAAAGCCCTATATTTGATGGTAAAAACCATGGTTTCCTGTAAATTTCCCCTTAAACCAATCCAGTGACATTAACCCCGTTAAACCCCGTTAAACCAACCGCCTTCATCGGCTCTGAGGCCAACATGGTCCTCATCTTGGACCGTCGTGGTGGGATCCTGGCCGGTGCTTTTTATCCCATCCCATCATCTTGCCATCATTGTCCCATTGAAGTCCTGTTATGAAAATATGTACTATTATGTAATAAATATTATGTATTATTATGTACTATGATGATGTAAATATTATGTACATTTATGTACTATAATCATAACAGGACTTAAATGTACTATTATCCATTTATGTACTATGATTATGTGATATTATTATGTAATAATGTATAAGAATGAACTAATGGACATGTTTTATATTAAGGAAATGCAAGCACCAAACCGACTAGCATTCTGTGAATTGACCCAGCTTTGCACACAACAGGCAAGGTGACATGCAAGAGCGATGTCCTCTCTATCACGACCAAGCCTTGGTGGGACCAAGGTTCCAAGATGTTCCAAGCCATTCCAGTGGAAAGGTGGAAGATCTTTGCTTCTCCCCAGCCAAAAGAGCTGGGATGAGCTGGGTAAGATTCAAGGAGGGAGAAACAACACCCATGGGACCATGGGATGCTTCTGAACACAGGCTCTGGGGCTCCAGCAATTGTCGCTCACGCTGCCCGAGCCAACCACCAATCTCCATGGGCCCTCGTTGGATGGCAGTGATCCTGACCTCAGCAGTTCCGTTGTCAAGCGACCGGGCAGGACTTGTCGCCGCACCGCCCTGCAAAAACGCCAAGGCACATCCGAAAAATGGACATCGTCCCGGTCGCTCTGAGTGGAGTTGTAGAATGCAATGGAGCCTGCAAAGGCAACAAGGAAATGTGTCGACATCTTTCCAACTGGATGCGGATCAGGAAACTGCTGCAACTGGTAACTGGGGACCGGCCTTTGTTGCGCCTGCATTTAAACTTCAACTGCACTTTGCGATTTTGAACCTTGGCCCCGGCGCCAGCAGAAGCATTCTTGCAGTATTGTAGGAAAACTTGCGTTGGTCGGAAAATAGGGTACCCAAACATTCCTGTGGTTTATCATCATTTTTCACAATTTAACCATATTTAAAATTGGTGGTTTTGGGGTATCTCAGGATACACCCCCATGTCCAGACACACCCGGAATGGGAGCTGAGTTGGATGCCATAATCACGCCATTGTAACCTGGCCCGGTGCAACACAACGCAAGTGAGGTGATTTAAGGTCAGGCATAGGTAGACGGTAGGGTGTATAATATGTATTTTATTGTATTTGTATATAATGTGTGTGTGTGGTATCTATATGTGTCTATATATCATTCTACACATCTGTATCTCATTGTATATCGATATGTTAGCAGCCAATAGCGCTCCCCATTTTTGGTGAATCTCCCGGACTGTCCTGTCCCATGGCCCCATTGCATCCCCATTGCCTTGCATCAAGACTTCGATCTCCTCTTTGCTGTCGGAGTCCGTGTCTTCATACTGGCGCGTCACGATGGGCCTCGAGCAAGGATCGTCCCAGGGACGGAACTCGTTTTAGGAAAAAACAAAATAACCTGAGAGTAAATAGTTTGGTTTGGAAGTTCAATAGTCACTTCTTTCCACTGAGAGTAAATCCTTTCCTGTTTCTGAGGTTGTCAATTTTCCTTTGGCTTTCGAAATCGTTTCATGATTTTTATATTATATTTCTATTGGTGACACCGTTGCTTCCGACCAAGACCATCACGGGCCTGGAGTCTAATCCTTCACCCGAGAGCAAGTACCTTTTGATGGCTTGTCCATCCTCGGATTTCCTGCCGATGCCATGTCGCCATGTCGAGTGTGGGTTCACCTTCGCTGCCAGTAGATATTGGATGGGCAGAGCACCATCATTCTCCAATAGAGGGGTAAAGCATGGTAAAGCCAGTCCTGCGTTCCACCCAAAAGGAAGCGCCATCGGTGCCGCCGAAGTCTGCCTGTGAGAAGGGGGACAAAGTCGTCAGTTGCTGAATTGTGCGCTCTCATCGCTTCCAAATCTCAGACCATATAGACCTCTTGTTGTCTTACCAAATCAATAAATCACGTTACACAACACCTGGGCGGGTTGAGAATCTCTCCCAGGCAACAATCGCAACGCCTCGGCATGGAGGACAATGCCACTAGTACATGGGCACGGAAAGTGCATCGTAAACTTCATGAGGTACCTGGCAATTCAGAGCCGTGATCGCTTGGGTCCCCATGTATTGATGGATCATAGATCATATTCTATGCATGTATACCCACATCATCTATAAATGAATACAGACAAAGGTTTACTATAAGTCCCCAAAGTTCCCAAATGATCCCAAATGCACATGTCTTTCAACCTTCCGTTGAACACTTCTATGCTACGTCCATTGGTGTCCCAAAAGCCCTCACACTAGACACAACTGACTTGGCTCACTTGTCCAATCTGCCACAGCGAAGCCAGTACAACGGTGTGTCAGCTTGGAGAGTGAAGTTCCAGGCACCCAAAACCTTCAGACCAAAGTGCTTGGCCAATAGGAATTCCATGGAATTCCCATATTGGATGATGATATATGATGACAACCTCCAACATATTGGGTAGCATTGTCCCCAAAGTAATCATCACCCAACAGGGGTTTAGTGGCCACTGCTCAAAAGTGGTGAACTCGGCACCTGCACATCATCAAGAGCTCCTGATGGTGTCGATGTGCTTGGTGCCATTAGCAACGGGCTGATGCTCGGCTCGCGTGCGGTTACGGCCAGATGTGGAGAATCCATGAGAATCCGTCTTGAACTACTCAGCTATAGCAGCTACATAGTTCTCCAAGTGGAAACATACCACATTTGTCACAAAAGCAAGTGATGCAACTCACAGAAGCCTGGCCTTTTGCCAACTTGTGTGGTCCAAGTTGCATTTGACTCTACAAGTTGGCCAATGCCTACTGTGCTGCAAGACAATATCCAAAGATTGGCCATGTGAGCCTTTCTCGGGGGTTGACCTTGGGGTTGAAGCCACTTACAAGTACGGCAAGTTTAGATCTTCTGCATAGCTCGTTGATGACTCCCAACCTCAACGTAGTCTTGGTGCACCTATGTACATCTCTTGGAACCATGTTACCCATTCTGCAAAAGTATGCTTGAGCCCAAAACCCGCCACGGTGTGTGGTGTGTGCATTGGTTCCTTCCGCATTGCTAGCTGCGGGAGTCCGGAGTCTGCTCATGGATTGCATCGTTCAGTTGAGCTGACGTCGTCTGAGTGGACTGCATAGTTGCCAGAAGCACCCAAACAGGTCACTTTCCTGCAAAGTGGCAAGCTGAAAGACCATGAAAGAAATGCCATAAGGAGGATGTTCTCATCCATTGCTATGATACATTATAAATTATAAATCAATATAAATCATTGTGATACATTTGTAATGTACCTTGGCATGGTGGCATAGAACCATTGCTGTGCTGAATCCCCTGGAATTCATCTGAAAAAGGGAGTCCTCGGCCATGTGATGGTGTTCTTCTGAGACGGCCTTGGCGCAAGAGTTCTTCGGAATGCGGGGAATATGGGCGATTACTATAGGTTACCCGAAATGGATCTGGATGGTGAATTTAACATGGAAATTATAGGTAATTAACATTACCATAGGTAATTATGTGGATTATAAGTTACCATTATCATTATTCAGGATGTTGAACTTCCTTTTTTTGCACCCGTGTCTTGACTCATGTCCCAGGTTTCTTGGACCAGTGCTGCCGTGTGCTGAGGTTGTAGACAAGACCAACACTTTCCTGGAGGAGAACGAGGAGGTACAATGCCCCACTCACCCCAAAAAGTGGCCAAAATTACTTGGAGCAATCCTGAAAACAAACCGGCATTGCATGTTTATAATACATATATATATATTATATATAAATATAGAGTGTATATATAATATAAATATATAGTATATATATATATAAAGTATATATATAGTATATATACATACAGTATATATATATATACGTAGTACATATACACATCGTGTATATATATATATATTACATTGTATATATATAATATGTATATATATATATGTATATATCCCATGATATCCCAATATATCCTATAAGATCCCATATATCCCCGTTAAACTCTGGCTATGTCCAGCATGTTGCGCCTGAATCAGGAGCAACAGCTCGTTTCCTTGGGCAGATGTCCGAAACAACCAGCCCTTGGAGATCAACCGCCATCATCTCCTTAGGAGATATTCACCAACAAAAAATGCTATATGTATGAATATGTATGTATGCTATGATATATGATATATGCATATATTATATGATGTATTGGGAAGTCATGGGATACATTAAACAAATCCATACTAATCCAATTTCTGCTCGGTGTTTCACGTGCCCATCCCAAAAATCTGCTTTGAACTTGGGGCTCATGCTCGCCCGCCTACGGCCAAGTACTATAGACGATCGCCCAGCCCAGAGGCTTTCACAAACAAAGGCATACAAAGGCAATGTTCGCAAACCATCATGGGGAAATTGAGCAATAATGGTGGGTACAATCTTGGGATATTGGTGGTCATTGAGGGATATTGACCACCAACGGTACGAGACAGTGCGTTTTTCTGCCTGATAAACAAGACGAGCATCCAGGGAGCACCGCAATTCGCGGCACATGCTTTCCGTCCAGCGGACAAACATCTTCAAAGGAGAGCCCAGTCCTGCACAAGGTCTTTGAATCGTCAACTAGGATCATCGTCCCATGCAAATCAAAAAATCAAAGTGTGATTCAAACTGCACTAACAATAAGAAGGCTGCAACTGAAGGATAGGGTACAGTACATCTACAGTAAAACCATTGGTGCATCATCATTTTCCCTATTAAAAGTACCATTTGGGGGTATACATCATTTCCAGGCAGACCCTGAAGAGAACCCTTCCATCGCGTCTTTTCGCCAGACTGGCTTCCCCCTACTCACTTCAGTAGCGCCACCACGCAGGTCACATTGTCTTGCCTCAAATCGCAGCGGGTTCACGGGTCATCGATCCCCCCACCCACCTGGGCTGCGCTGATTTTGTTGGTGATCTTATTCAGGCCATCTAAATCCATCAATCTTCAATCTTGACCAACTTGGTACATCTACACATTATATGAATATATATATATATACATACGTGTACATATATATATATATATATACATACGTGTACATATATATATATATATGTATACATATATATATACATATGTATACATACATATACATACATATTTACGTGTATATACATATATTATATATATACGCTATACACATACGTACAATGATGTATAATGTAACATACATATTAGTATATAGAATATAGTAGAACCATGCCCCACCTCAGACAGATTAAATCCCTGGTTGAAGGCAATTCCTGTGTGGCCTGTATTGAAATTTGCTGGGTTACCCCCTCCCACACATTTTGACTGGTCAACTATATGTTCCATCGATTTTCTCGAGATGTTCCCTTCAAAAGAAACCCATTCCCCACTAAAATGGAAGGCAAAACTTACTGATGGTTGCCTCTCTAGAATTTTTCCAGTTGGACGATCATCCTACTTGGTAAGTGGTTTATAACGCAGTAGTATCCCCTGGGATCGTCCTTGAATCCGTGGGCTCCACCAAAAATTGCTGCAGAATTTCATGGTGTTCCATCGATTTTTGCAACCCAGTGAATCTATGGGATCGTCCAAGGTAAACATAGACTTCCCTGACTTCCCTGAAAAATATGAGAGTTGGTGGTTGATGGTGGTTGACCAACCCCTCTGAAAAATATGAGTTCGTCAGTTGGGATGATTATTCCCAATATATGGAGAAATAAAAAATGTTCCAAACCACCAACCAGTTCTGATAAGCTTTTGTCCTTGAATCCCAAGGAACTGCCTTGGATCATCCAAGGCCGCTTTCACAATGGATTTGGCCGCTGCCTCTGCTGCTTCGCTGGAAGAGACCTCCGCACTCACCAGCCTTGGCAGAACAAAATCTCTAATGGAAATTTGGGGAATTGGACCCAGCACAAGTTACAGGGCTTTCCATGGTTTTCTTGGCATTTCTGAAGGGGGGGTTCCTGGCATTTCTAGGGTTTTCCATGGTTTTCTTGGCATTTCTCAGGAGATTCCTGGCGTTCCTTTTAGAGTTCTCTTGATATTTCAGCTGCAACCCCAACTGAATCCAATTGATAGTGCAGGCCAAAACACATCGCCACCTGATCAAGCACTGCGCTCTGCAGATCTCTGAAGGCTACGGGATACCACTGATGTATATCTGTCTACGGAAAATACGAGAAAAGGATTGACGATTTTTATGATAACCATGACGAATCTGGGGAACTCCATTTGCCACGCCTTGCTGCTGCTGAGCACATCGAAAACTCCATCGCAAGCCAATACGATTGCATCTCCACTTTCACACTCAAATTCCTGGAGTTTGCAGTGGTAATATCACAGGCAGCGAGTAACCCTTGGGGTGGCACATGGCATCACATGGCAAGGCGGAAGAATGCTGCTAAGGATCATAGACCTCTGGCACGGCTGAGACCTTCACAAGATCTGACAAGTTCGTTAGTTCGATGTCTGGATTCTTTCCAGCAAAGCAACCCACACAGCTGACAGAGATGTTTCATGATGTTCCTGTAAACATCCATAAACAGTTTTGCCATGTCACGCACACGAAACACACACGAAACACATCAAGCTCAACAAAATATCGAGGTATACACGGCATTGCCTTCTGCTGTTCGGGCAGCAATGCAGCATCCTCCTGGCTGTGCAGCTTATCCAAAATATCTTCAGGTCCAGACTTGGCAGGTGCCTTGAATCGGAAGTCTCCCAAGGCTCTGGAACAACCAAGGAAACCTGAGCTGTAAGCAGCAGTTGATTCTTGCGTCTCGGAAACGGTGATTAAAAGATCTGCTAAGGTTCCCACCATCTACTCTGAGCACTGGAACCCGACTTCCCGGAAAGACTTCCACCTGAGCGGTGCACAGACAGCTGGTGAACACTGACGATGCTGCACCAGCAGTGCGCCTTCCCGCCCGCGGCTTTGATGCGCTTCTCTTCTTCGGGCGCATTGGGGGTATGGTCCTTCGTCTCTCCTGCAACCTCGAAGCCCTTGCCGTTGGATTTCCTTGGTCCCCATGTGGGGAAGTCAAACGTTGGATGCCGCCATGGTTGGATGGTTCAGTTCTCCAAACCCCTAAACTCTTCATGGAACGTCTTCAACTTTGACCCTTTCCCACACTGTTGCAGCTGTGTCTCAGAACCAAAGCACGCCTCAGATGGAAGTTGGGCAGGCTGGACAGCAGTGGCAATGGTTTCATCTGAGTATTGGCGGCCAGAGGTGCACAAAGGGACCACAACACAATGACGGCCCGTGTATAATTCTTGGTATCACAGCATCCAAGTTCCCGGCTCAATCATTTTTTGAGGCACAAGCAGGTCATCAGAATATGGTGTACCAATATAATATATTGGATATTAGATATATAATGTATTAGTATTGTATGCAGTATATTGTAACTATCCACCGAACCTTCCATTCCACCCTTTGAGCCACTGCGTGTCGGTCAGGCTCTACAGCACCACCAGGCTTTAAACTCGGCAACCAAGGTGCGAATCACCCAAGTTCGCGAGAAGAACACCAATTTTGGCAGGGTTCTCCTCAAAACGTGTAGATTCGACAAGTGTGTTACAACTGTTTGTAGCTTCACTTACCGGGGGTGAAGAGAAAATGTGCACTCGCAGATTCACAGCAGTTCTCGAAACAGCAGGACTATGCATGACTAACAATCCTAAGATCAAGCCAATGAATGCCCCATAGATGGTCCTCTTGCTTCCAGGCATAGGCAAACACGCAGGTGGTCCCACCTTGGTCCAAGATTTGGGTGTCCATGATCCGCTCCATGGATCGGTGGATGAATTGAATCAGGCGGCACTCTCTGGCTGCGGGTCCAAGTTTGATTCTCAAATGCCGGTCTAAGGCCTCAGGGATGCGAGTTCATGAAACAAATCACTTTGGAAAGTTGACAACTGCTGGAAACATGATGATCTGCATGTGACTTCGGAAGATGTGAACTGTTAATTGACTTCATTTAACTTCCAAGCTGGAAACAAATCAAAATCTGGGTGGACCATGGATCGATGCAACTGAGGGACCAAGTACGTCCCCTGCACTGCTACACGTCTGGACTCTGCTGAGTCGCGGCCAGCGGCATCTAGTTCCTGCGATGATGGATGATTTCCGAAGTCAATGGGATTCCCCAACCATTGAAGTCAACATATCCATGACTTCAATTGCTTTCACATTTTTTTGGGGGGATATCCAGTTTGAAGTCAACCATCCACTGTCCTCAATGAACATATTTTGAAGTCAACATATCAACAAAAAAAAAATAAAAATGTGGGGATGTCCTTTCAAAATTGTCTAAAAACAAACACATAAACATATTATTGGCAGTTATTAGTTTTCCAGATCGCTTTGTCCAAAAAAATCAAATACCCCAAATGGTTGTCTTATGGGGAAGATGATCAGCCATCAAATCTTGGGGTGCCCTTGTTTCAAACAAACCCATTTGGCCTATCACGACTGGCCATAAGCTGGGGTATGTACCACATGATTGGACAAAGCCTAATCCAATGAGATCCATTCCGCATTTTGCGGTCGTTAAATCACCATTTTTCACTTGTAACACCATGTTGGCCGGATAAGTCCAAATTTCTGCTGGTCAAATCCACAGTTCTGTTGGTGAAATTTCCATCTTTGCTAGTCGAATATAATTTTCACCAATTGTTCACTATATATGCTTGACCGCAAAATCAAATGAAGCCACAACTTTGACTGGGTAAATCCAAATTCGAATCCGATCCAAACCCCAGCCTCATCTTTCCATCCGCCCTGTCCTCCCGGATTTCGGTTGGAAACCGTTCTGCACAGGCTCTGGCCGCGGAGGCCCCACCGTGGCCATCAAAGACAGCGAACAAACACCTGCGACCATGGCCACTTAGGTTCTACGAGGTGGTGAAAAAGTTCGGAGTGGCTAAGTGTGTCTAGTTCACTAATATTTCACAAGGGTTGATGATGATGATGATGATGATGATGATGGTGATGGTGGTGATGATGATGGTGATGGTGGTGATGATGATGTTGATGGTGGTGATGATGATGATGAAGAATACTTATAGTTAGATGGGGTGATGGTCACGGTAAAAATTTTGGTATACAACTACAACTCCATCCACCGCGGTTGGACTAAGGAGCAAGTGGATGGTAATGATGCGTGAGTGTGTGTGTGTGTTTTCTAGGGAATGATGACGTGTTAACGATTATGAACGCCTATGGATGATTGAAAAACAACATGTGAATGATATGCTGATGGTCATGATTGTAGTGAATGTTGATCGCCAAATATACTATAATTGACTGATATTGACTGGCATCCAGTACATATGCTTGGTCATACTTATTCTATATAACGTGGCGACAACCACACATACCATCAACCAGCTATGTTCATTATACCAACAACACTTGATTAATCTACCAGACAGTACTATACCTTAGTGCTTGATGAGGTAAGTGGCTTGTAACTACCAGGCCGCGGGCTGAAAAACCGCCACCATGGGCCGACACTTACTAGTAACTAGTACCTGGTTATATAACTACAGGTCATTCACGAGTCACTAGCGGGGGGGCAAGGTAGAAATGGAAACATCAACCGACCCTCAGGGATGGATAACCAGCATCATCATCATCATCATCATCATCATCATCATCCCAGTTGCCATTGAATTTTGAAAAAACATGAACATCCTGAAACCACCACCCAGCCACTCAGGACATCGTTCGCTGTGATCCGACACCTTTTCAGGTAAGGATGGTCCACTGACCATCTCTGGGAGGTCATCAAACAAGCCCGGCAGGCCGGCGGCTTTGATATTGGGAGCTGGACCCTCAGGTAGACCACTGCAGAGCATCACATGGACGTCCTCGTTTTGGGGTCGCGGCCCTTGAGCGCTGCAAGCAGCGCACTCGGCCCATGGACCCTTGGAGCTCTCCACAGAGACATTTCCATTGGAGGCCTTTCCGTTGGCGACCCTTCCATTGGAGGCCTTTCCATCGGCGACCTTTCCATTGGCGACCTTTCCATCGGCAACCTTTCCATTGGCGGCCATTGTTGCAAAGTATTCTCTTTCATGGGAACTGGATCTCAACTGATCTAACGGCCTAGTCTCGGTTTGTGACATGTTTTTCTAAGTCTATGTGGACTTCAAAATGTGAAGGAAACACCGTTGGGGTTTCCAGCGAGCTCACAAATGTGCAACACCTACTTGTACCAGGTACTACAAGCTGTAGCAAGAGGCCAGAATTTACATCATATCATCAAGTAGTCTATTCATCTTTACCAAAAGCTCGAGCAACTTTAGCTGCGGACCAACAACCCGTTCAGAAGGAAAAGGGCAAATGACGTGCCGCCGCATGGCGAAAGAGAGCTCGCAGCAAACTTCCAGCAGTCTGGGCATGGCATGATATGCCTCGAAATAATTGACCAGTTGCACCCATTGAAACATGTTTTTGATGATGAAGTTTACAATTTATTGATTGGTACCATTTTGGGTTGATTAGTTGACATTAGTTGACATTAGTTGACATTAGTTGACATTAGTTGACATTAGTTGACATTAGTTGTATAGTGTAGATACAAGAAACAAATGTGTGCTTCCGTTGGTACCATTCGGCCAAGGTCGTTCCAAATCCCCGTCCTTTCAGAAAAGAGTTTGTACTCCCGACCTCAGCTCTGAGCAGCTCTGAGCTATGGACCCCCCAGGCCATGCTGGTATTTTGCTGGTCACTAACTGCAGCCAGGAAACGGAAACCAGCACAAATCAAGGACTGATGCCAAACCAAAGCTGAGGCTGCCTGCTCAGAGTACAAGTTCTAGCAATGTCCAAGTTTTGATATGTTTTGATGACATGTCTGTTGTGCTGAGGACTGCAGCTTGGGGCTGCCGTTTTGATTATATGGCATCGCGCTTTTTCTCCGCTGGAAATATCTGGAATACACAGATGTCCTCACACGCATAGTCATTCTCAGCCGGCGGTCTGACCTCGTGGATGCTCCAACCTTGCGTCAAAACTCCCACACGGATGCGTGATGGAGAACAAACATACAATTCACATACATCTTCAACTGGTGTCGAATGTTCCCTGAACATATCCGAAAAGCAGTTTTGGAGATGGGCCAAAGCCTCACATTTGGTGCTTTTTTTGGGATAATTAACATCCATAAATACCATCTATTTTGGTGACCTCACTGTTGTGTCAATATGATTCTGGCATCGGTTTGTCTTTAAATGGTGGGAAGAGCCGGGACAAATCCAGTGGTTCACCTATTGAAATAGCATGAAATAGCTATTTCGGGGAGGGTTAACAGCACGCATTTAGCCTCAAACAAGGTGCCACTGTCACGGAGAAGCTCTTTGAAGTCCTGGAGGATTTGGTTCTGCATGGTATCTTCGTGGTAAAACCGCCACAGAGATTCGGTCAACATAGGGATTAAACCTGATTCAAGAAACGCAAACGGAGGTTTAACTAACAGAATTTGGGATTCAACCAACATAAAGGTTGGATTTTAACAAACGAAATTTCCTATTGAGCAACAGAAATATCAAGCTTTACGCACCAACAATGTGCTTTCACCCATGGATCAGTCCTCTTCAATGCCCCGCATTTCTTGGGCCCAGATAATTTGGTCCGGCGCCAAGGCATTCAAGGTTTCCAGCAGAAGGGGACAAGCTTCCCGAAGATACACGCAATCCTGAGGGATTAAACCAAGCATGTAAAATCGAGGGGGTGGCACTTATCCAATAGGGACCAAACCAACACGCTTGATATTGTTGTTATGGATATGGGGATGAAACGATGTGAAACGTATGAAATACCAGCTTTGGAGGAGATGAACATACGTACATTGGTGAGCTTCACCAGGGTACCTGGGTCTAGCTTCATGAGGCCCTCACCGACTTGAAACAAGTTGCGGACATAATCACCGTATTGATGCCAGAGATCGCCGGAGCATCTCCCCAGTCCAATTCAATGGCATCAGCATGATCCTGACGCTGGGAAATCCCCAAACTAAATGAGTATCTCAATGGGAAAATGTGGGAAAATCATCTGAGAATCTTGGGGCCTTCCAATGCAGGGGTCGGGGCCTTGCAATGCAAGGGTTGGGTCCCAATGGTGGTTTCAGGAGGGGTCATGACCGCATGGGATATGTAGGCATTGGGCCCGGGGGGTCTTATGTGGCGATGCGGTTTGGTTGCCAAGAGGTATCAACGCACCAACTCATGGATTGTCATTTCATATCACATCACATCACATCATATGGTTCTGTTGCGTTATTTTGTTGACTATCCGACAGCTATCCGACTATCCGACGACTATTCCGATGGCTATCTGACGCCAGACCAGGAAACCACATTTCTAAAGCAACTGGACCTTGACGGATTTCTTAACAACTTAGGAATTTAGCCCCATTGTCTGGAAAAAGGCTACGGCAGTGTTTTTATTCAATCCCCCCAGCCCCGGTGGATCACAACAAAACGCGAGAAATGCATATGTTGGAAACCACCCGCGAAACCCAGCTACAGCTTCGTTGTTGGTCTTCTTTGTGAAAAGAGCTTTATATGAGAAGTGTCCCCCGTTCATAGAAGCACAGGTTCCACGCGTGTTGCCGAATGGGTCCTTGCTAGATTTGATTTGTTTAGTCAACACTTGTAAGATCATCTGATGCTCCAACAAAAATTGCATGTCACGTCAGGACATCCATATCAAACCCAGTGGCCCCTGAGTACGAGGGGTCGAGTCGTGACATGCGGCCCTGCAGGGATTGCAAACTTCTCCTGCAGGCCATTTGACTCGATGTTGGCTTGTAGCAGAGGCACCATTGGACATCTGTCCTCGGATGATTTGCTTCCCATCTGAGCAGCACACTTTTATTGTTTTACTAAGTTTTACTAAGTTACTAAGTTTACTGTTGGTCAGTTTATCACCATTTACCCATGGGCTGATTCACTGAATTCACTGATCAGCCCTCTATTAACCAATGGGAAAAGGACATCGATGTCTGAAACCAGGCTACCCCATTTCATCCACTGGGTCATCATCATTGTCCTCATTAAAATTGCCATGTATCGCGGGTAAATTCCGAATTTTCAGGTGCTACATCCAAATATCATGTTGTTGGTGTTACGTCCCATTCTATCCCCACGATGTTTCCCACATGGCTTTACACCCCCGATTTTTGCTGGTTAAACAAACATCAATGGTTGCATGTCCCAATGGTTTATGTATCATTGTATCCAATTGCATACAATTGCCATATAGAATGATTTTAGTCCAACCCCGTACAACCATTAGCCAACACTTGAAGCCATGCAACCAACAAGAATGGGAATGCATTTTAGCACCCCAAATGGGGAACCAACTGAGTACAGGGGATGTAACTCTACGATACTTTATGGAACTGGAGATATTGACTCCCTATAGTCATAAAGGGTGACTTTCTCATGACCTTGGTGCCCAGAATCGATAGGCAGCCAGTCATTGGTTCACGGACCCAAAAGTCACCCAAATGCTGCTCAGGCACTGCTCCTTGATCAGCATCTCTCCCAAACAGAGAGCCGAATCCCAAACACAAACTCCAGATTCATTGGCTATGCCCATGTCCACATCAATCACAAGCTCCTCGGCTGCACATCAATCACACTCAGATCACAGAGTTGAAGGGTTATAATTATAAGTTATGAAGAAAACAAAGTGAGACTCGAACTCCAAAGCAGAGCTGCTTTCTCATCTTCTTCAAGGCTGGCAGGAATTGTCACCCGACGCATCAGCTTGAGGATGGAATCAAGAAGACCCTGCTCTGCTTCCTCTTGAGCCAAATGCGGTCAGCAGTGCAACATGGCAACATATGGCAACCCTTTCCTGAGGCACCATGGGCAGGAACCACTCTCATGGGTCTCAGCTTTCATGCGTGTCAAACATGATGCGGTTGCTGACGAGGAAGCAGGTAGGTAGCCCACAAACCTTTCAGCAGAAAATGATTTCAAGCCCTCAACTCCAATCTCCAGCCTCGCTGGTGGGAATTTCCTGCCACACCGGGAAGGAAGTGTCAGCTCTCCAGAAAAGTTTTGGGACCAAGACCCCACAAAATGGTTCAATTTCAGTTTCAGCACGATAAATCATGAGCTTTGGGGGTGGCTAGATAAGATTGGGCACGAGATTAGTTGTACCCATGAAATAAACCAATCAACCATCATGTATCAGCACTTATCAACTATATACCAATAGAATCCCATAGAGCCTATGGTTAAATACGTTTAAGCAATGTTAACCCCAAAAAAACGCAATAAATGATGCTGAAATCTCCATGACACCAGTCCATGCTTGACCGCACCTGTCTCTGCTCAAAGGTGGTCCCTTTGTTTGCGAAGATGATCAACTTCTTCCGCGTCGCCACACAGATCTGCGTTCACCGGGGGTTAAAAATGGCAGGGTCAACCTGTGCATAAAATGCTATAAAACTGACGTATGTACAGTCAATATACACCTAACAACAACAACAACAACATCAACAACAACAACAGCAACAACAACAACAAAATAATAATCACCACCACCACCATCATCAGCATCACCACCAACATCAGCATCAGCATCAGCATCATCATCATCATCATCACCACTGTTATTCTCAATTTCACTGACTATTTTATTCTATTTGTCCTATATTTATACCGGTATATATAGAGTTATCATTATATTATTTCATAGTCAATTAATGTCAATGATAAATAAATAGGCATACATGCACATAAATCTCACATGGTCATATAGTTTTGGATGAATTCAGGGTACCCCCCATTTGGGAAACCTCCAACTGGGTATGGGTGTTACACCCCAACGATTTCACGGGCCTCTCCGCTGACCTCTTCACCCGAGCTGCCGCTGTGAAGGCAGATTTGCTTCACCTCGGACCATGGAACTCAGGGGTTTCCCCTTCCACCAAATGGTCCAAAATGGTCCAAATATGTAGTTCATGAAGGTGGTATAAACCCCCAAATAAATCCAAATGGCAATTTGGATTGAGCATGATGTATCATGATGTTACTTCATCCCAGTTGGCCAACTTGTTGGAAAACATCTGATCCGCCCAAGAGACATCCTTGCAAAGCTCCACTGCTGCGGCAGACTGGATATCAGCTGGCAACACATTCAGAACTCCATCCAGCAAAGTGAAGACAAAGCGCTCGGTGGCGCAAAC
Source organism: Cladocopium goreaui (assembly GCA_947184155.2). NCBI lineage: Eukaryota > Dinophyceae > Suessiales > Symbiodiniaceae > Cladocopium > Cladocopium goreaui. The sequence goes on from CAMXCT020002558.1 coordinate 43,074, forward strand.
CTGCCAAGAGACCAGTCAACCAATCTTGACTGATTGGTCATTGTCCAAAAATAGCGTCCAAAGTATTCAAGAGTCTAAGTCTATGGAGATATTTTGTGATAGTTCCTTTCTTTCTGCTCAACCATTCTCAACCATGAAATATGGTGCGCTTATATTCTTTGCACTTCGAGGACCGTTCTACTCTCTGCGTTTCGATGACCGGGAAAAAAGCGCAACTGTGAAGCGCCCCGCCTGTTCCACCGGTCTCCTGGTGGAGAGACGTACAACTCCAACTTGAACAGCTCTCAGGTCCTCAAACAGCTCAAGAGTTCCCGTTTGATCTATACCCCTAATATACCAGCAATATACCATCTGCAGCTTATTGACATAGGCAAATCACAGTGAATCCAAAACGAAAGTAGATCATGTTGGAGGGAAACAATGGGCTTTCTGTCTTAATTTAGTGGAGGGTAGCTCTTCAAGCGATGGGCTAGTGTAGGCGTCTCGTGCTAATCCAGATCACAAACAGAAGTGAATGTGGAGCCTGGCATGTCAGCACATATTACCCTCCGGTAATCAATGGACAATCCCCGATTTAAGATGATGCTCCCATGAAAAGCTCCATTTCTAGGGCATTTTCCGCCTTGTCCTCAGAATCAACGTGTGAGGGAAGTCCAAACCTGCCACAGACCGATCAACCATTGATCGGTTGCGCAATCCAGACTGGCTGCTGGGATAGCTGAGTTCAGGACTGGAACAGGTTTCCAACGGCCGTCCCAACGTACACCTGATTTCCTCTTGCCATCGAGCATCTCAAAGACATCCACGGTGCAAAGTCCGGTGAACAACATCACGAACAAAACCAGCAAAAAAGGCACCAAAGCAAAGCATGTTGGGATTGACGGTAGCCGTCAAACTCGAAATATAACCCCCAGTAGTACCAAGAGATCAGACTATACATCCAATTGTATCCCAATCTCCATGTCGTCCGGCGCAGCGGGGCCCAGCGGGTCCGGTCCTGAAAAGCAAAGACTTTCGATCTTCTCTTGAATTTCCAGCACCTGCACCTTGGTTTTTGCGGTGCAAAAAGGTTGCCTCAGGTATTGGTCAAAACTGAGACTCCTCCATTTCTACCAGGTAATCAAACATGGCTGGGAAATCCCCTATAAATGGAAATTTCAAATGGAAAATTCATTCATAAATGAAGGCCGTATGGTTGAAAGTTAAAACTTTGTGATCGCCTTGGCCTGCAGTGTTGGCCCGTGCTCGACCTTCCATGACTGCACACATACTACGTTCGGAACGTAGGAGGCCCTGAGGGCGGTGCAGACCGGAAAGGATTCATCAGCACGATCTGCTTGTGTGGCAAGCCCCATGACCCAATGTGCCCCAATGGAGCCCTGCCAATTGCTGAGCGGAGTTGCAAACCTTGCTAGGTTTGATCAACAGACTGTAGGTCTGCAGTTTTCTCTTGACAAGTGTAATACTGGATCATGTTGGACCAGTGATGCCGCAATGCTAAAAGACACCAAAAGATCTGTCACTGTGAGTATTTGGGTCTCGAGATCAGCTGCATGCTGGATGAGAAGCTTTGCTTCTGTGCCCTCAACTCGGCGTAAACACTGGCGAGCCAAACAATTGCACATAAAATTAAAATAAATTAGAAATATTGCGCATCCCTGTGTCACAGCCTTTCCCTTCTCCATGCATGCAAAATCATGCAATATAACATTGTGGGAATTTGTGGGGTATTATAGGGCCATGTTGGCCATGCCCTACTTCCACTCTTCCAATCTCTTCCAATCTCTTCCATAGTCAACGTTTAAACAAGGCTGGTTTGCACCAGGTGATCCTTCCGCAAATGCACTACGTTCCTTTTTACTCGCTAGCTTCGCTGGGTTCGTTCGCATCGATCTCCAAATTGGCAGCGTTCAACTGCTCCGGTGTGATCATCACGTCGAGCTGGAAAGGCATCTGGGGATATTCCAGGTGATGCTGAACTTCCAAGAGGTTGAGGATAGCAACGACCTGTCCGAAGAGCGTTTTTGCTGATCAAACCCTGGAACTTTTGCAACGAAAAATGCGTTTCACAAGAAGACAACCAGCTGCCTCTAGGTGAAATCGACTGGATTCAGGCTCCCAAGAATTCGTTCTCGTGCCTGGCAGCACCAAGATTCAGCTGCATCTGACCTGAAAGCACTACTGTTTTTGACCCATCTGTGGCCTGTCCGGTCCAGATAGCTCTGAAGTTTATCGAAGGTCGCCTGACGTCAACCCTGGTGCAATGATAGGCGGAATACTAACCTTCATCCATAAGGGAGGCTCCACATGGGGACAAAAATGACTCCACATTTTTTCCACTCCTGGCGTCATAGGAGTTGCAGGTTGCAATGATTGCATTCATATTTCCCCATTATGATGTATTTCAAATACCCTCTGGTAAACTAACATAACGATGGGAAATCACAATTTTTAATGGGAAAATCAACTATAAATGGCAATTTTCAATAGCTATGTTAAATTACCCGAGGGTAACTGAACTAGCGGAATCGAACCATTCATGAACTTAACCGTTACCGAACCGTGCTCCGTGAATCGGAAACATGAACCGACATGAATCAAACCGATGCGATACTGGTATAGACATTTGTATCCCAATACCCTAATACAAATGGGGTTGTCAAGAGTATCAGTATCAGCAACTATAGGGACAACTAGGGTTACAGGTACAGTTGTGTACATATATATATAATATATATATATAATGTGTATATATATATATGATTATATATGTATGTACAATTATATATATATACATAATCATACATATATATATATATACATGCATGCATGTGTAGCCCATCTTAGGCTGGTCATGGCTCAGCCAACAGCGACATGTGGCCTGCACTATTCGCAGTTGAGCCAAGTCCCAGGCTTCCCTGGCGAGCAGGGGATGCATCTCCGGTCATGGAGAGAAATGATCCAATATATCCAATATTATTATATATTATATAATATAGATATTATGATCATCATTATTATTACTATTATTACTATTACTATTTCTAAGTATCCAATGGGATCATCATTGGATATTATCAAGGATCCTAGTTAGATATCCAATAATGATCCAATAATGATTAATTTAGAACTATTAATGATATATGAATGATCCAATATATTGGGTATGTCCTTAGTGGTGATGGATATATCCATGTATAAATCATATATTGGATATACCCTGGATGGTGATAGGGAGATGAATAAGCCATACAGTGGCCACATCCCTTAATGATCAATGACCGTCACGGTCCGCAGGAATGCGATTGCCCTATGGCAATCTAACATGGCAATGGGAAAGAAACTGCCAACTTAATGAGTTAGTACCATTTGATCATGTACTGATTGAGATTGAAATTGAAACTTACCCCCCTGCTATATCCTGCCATATTGGAATACCAAGACGTACTTCTTTTGCTTACCTGTTTCTTCAGGTCAACAGAAATCGGCAGCACCACCCTTCCCTTTGCTACCTCTTTGGCACGCCAAATGCGGCACAAAGCCCGGTGAGGATGACTCGTCGCTGAAGCATCGCTACCTCTGCCACGATTGCCATGACAGCTTGTGTTGTGGGGGAATTACTGTATCGACATATTCACGCAAGAAGTCGAACACAAGGTCGATCGATACACCAGTCCCATGTTTTTCCTCATGGTGGCCCCGCCTCCTTTCTCGACCAATTGGCTTTCACAGGCAAGCTGGAGAAGCTCTCCAGTAACGTTAGCAGCAACAGCCTTCGAGGCATCACAAGCCACTACTCTCTGCAAGCTCTGCTTGCTCGGGTTTGGCCTCGATCCACTCGAAGTTTGCATGACCTGGCAGTTGACACATGGGCCATCCAACCAGTTTCCATCAATGGTACCCCAATAGCTGGATGGTTTATCATGGAAACTCCAATTGAAATGGATGATTTCAGGGTACCCCCATTTTAGGAAACCCCCGACTGAGACATACTGAGACTGTACGAAATCTATTGCTCCACTTATCTCCACACCATTGTGGAGATGGTGGGGGTAACATGGGGTGACAGGACAGCTGCCGTCCTCTCAGCCAAGGATTCAGGGAAACCAGCCCGGTTGACCCATGCACCCCACCGCTGAAGATACCCAACTCAGGGATCAAAAAATCAAAAACTGTTGGATGATGCAAAAAAAATGCTAGCTGCTAGACCAGCCATTGGCCGATGGTCCCTTCCAGATTTGATCGGCCATCGCAGAATTGCTGCAAGGAAAATGTTCGGGAAGCTGAAACCACTGATTCAGTGGTAAAAAAACACACACAAAAAAACATCTAAAGACCATGGGGTTTAAACCCATTAACAACTTTTAATCATTCAATTTTCCGCAAGAAACGGTGGATTTTCCCTTCCACCCCCCATCCCCGCCGTTGCCAAGGCTAAACCCATGGCAAGGTCCGAGGCCCCTTGGGCCTTGGGTGATGGAGATAACCATGGGATACCCCCATAAGGTGGGATATAAGCCATATACTGCAACTATTGTGGTTATATATATATACAGATATGTATATAATATATATATAATTATATATACACAGCATCATGAGATATCATGAAGATTCATTAAGTATGATATGATATAACCCCTATAACTATGATTCGATATCCAATATTATCCAATTCTATCTGGAACTGCACCCCCAAGTATGGCTACAAGAAATGGTGGTTATTAGGCATAAACTGGGGATATTTAGTCATCATGTGGTCAACTGGAGACAACTGGGGATATTGTTAATCATAATGTTACGTAATCATATAGCGGATTTGATATAACTGGGGACATTATTTAATCTAGTGGTTATGGTTATGGCCTTACGGCTATCATAAATGTGACTATTGATTAACCATTAAGCATGATATCTGGTGCATAGCTGGGGATAGCAATATTATGACAAACATGGATTAGTCTCATATATAATATCTGGGTTGCAATACTATCACCAACCATATCCGCAGCTTGTGCCTCCAAATGGTTGCTTTGATGGACAAAAGTGATTGTGAAATATTGTAAACCATCAAATTGAGGGAAACCCCATTTCCCAACAAACCCATGGTCGATAGCCCTGTATCATGATGTATGATGATTTATGACAGCATGGGCATATTGGTAGACAGTTGCCAACAACGCTCCATCTGTGATTGCTGTATTTCGACATGTTTCCATCCTAGTGCTGCCATATCATGTAAAACTGTCTTCTTGATTCTTCTTGGTGATACAATCACCTTCGCTTAGTCCGACACGGCGTGTAAGTCCTGACATGTTGGGATAGGCAGATTGAAGAATGACTGAAACCAAGGGTTTGCACACACTTTCCCACATTGAGTTTAGAAAAGCTCAACTCTCACCGCAACACCTGGACAGTTGACAGGCTAGCATTCGGATATGGCTCCCTTCCAAAGGAATTGGTTTCTGACTTCTCCATCTGACGAAACAAACCAAGATAAACCAAGGGCTTCACACTTCCACGCCTTCCACGGTCTGGATGCCAACAACCTGCAGCATGACACAGAGTCAAAGCTTCGCCTCGGCCAATGACATGCAGTTGCGGTAGGAGTTGGCGCAAAGCATTTCTGATGGAGACACATACACCTAATGGGTGTGTCTGAAAATAGGGTACCCCCAAATCCTAATTCATTACAGTATCTTCTCTATTTCGAGTTGGCATTTTGGGGGATCATCCCCAAGTTTTGGATAAAAACCATAATTATTTCATATATTATCCATTATTATCCTCTCGGCTGCATGGACTGACCATTTCAACTTGGTCTCCGCACCAGTCCAACATGCCCGCAGCTGTGATGACAGCCCCAAGCGCGGCACCATCTAACGCTGACACAGACGCATGGTCCTGCATTGAGATCGAGCTGACAAAAATTCCTTCAGTCAAAATTCATTGCGAATTTTGGCTCCAGCTTTGTAAAGTTTTATGATGTTTATGAGATTTTATGAGGCTTTAATCCCTTCTTCCTATTAATAAAACTCCCCCAACTACAAAAAAATAGGATTGGTGTGGCACTTCCTTTTTTTTTGGTTGGGCACAATTGGATTCTGAATTGTGGTAATTGAAAATCAATAGGAGAACAGGATGGTGAAACAATGGGTTCAACCCCCTATTAATGAAAGTAGATTGCCACCTGGAGATTTTTTATTAGTGTCCCATCTCACAAGTTTGATTTCTTATTTTTATTATTAAGGTTTTCATTGGAATATTGGGGGAAAGCTTCGAAATCCAGTTTCTGGCAATATGTATATGTATATATATATATACGTATATAGATTTTAATAAGGGATTTAATCAAATTTGAATTCATTTTATTTTTATTTTTAGTATTAAGGTTGTTATTGGAATATTGGGGAAAAGCTTCGAAATCCATTTAGATTTTAATAAGAGATTTAAGCACATGTGAAATCGAGTTTTTTATTTTTATTATTAGGATGGTTTTTCATCAGATGAAAGCAAATACTCTCTCCCAAGTACTATTTACCATTTGGGGGGGTTTTAGCAATAGGGAGAGAGGATTATAAAGTCTTGTCATTCCAGGAACCATCGATAGGATTCTTTAAAGGCTGACAAATGGATAATTAACGCGCTCCTGGAACAGCGGAAAGGCATCGGCGCAAAGCTCCTGCAGATTAACCAATTTAGTGGTGCGGCGTGCAGCAACTGCCACATGATCCGTTCCATGTCCGGCCTGGTGAAGAAATCGAACACGTGCGCAGGAGAAGAGAAACTGAGCCAGTTGGGGCAAAGTGAATTCCGCCAGACGTCGATGCACACTGGAACACAGAGCATCGAAAAATTCCTCATCCTCCAAATTCTTCCAGGCGTAACATCGGGCGATAGTCACAATCTGGGAGGGACTGAACCTGTCTGACGTATCTTGAATCTGCTTGGCCATCATAAACAGCCAGAATTCATCCATTGGCAAGGCAGGGGATGTCAAAGCCTCAATAAAACAAGTGATCTCACTCGGTTCCAAACTTGGAATCTGATGGCAAACAAAGTTTGTGAACAATTGCACGATCAGTGTCCCCAGTGGTATTGAAGCTTCATCAGGATTCCCCAAAACTCTCGCATTCAGGCTGGCTGTTCGAAGTGCTGTGACAGAGCGACAGCGGTCAAACAGCCACACAATTTCTTGAATGGAAAAGGCCTCTTTCTCATGAAGCTCTTTGATTCGTTCCCAGTTGCTGCTAATAGCAGCTCTTGGACCTTCACTCTTGATCTCCTGCAAGATCTGTTGCACCTCTGAAGTCGAGTCAAACTGAGACAAATCAGGTCGAACTATCATCTGCGGTGATGGTAGAGCGCTACCTGGTGGAGGTGGCGGCACCGCGGCCGCTGGTGTTGCTGAAGCCGGTGCCAACGGTGGCGGTGGGGGAATTCGTTCAGCTGGTGGCGGTGGTGGAGCACCAAAGCTCAGCGGTGGCGGAGGGAGTGGCACCACCAACTGCTGATGCTGGCGGCGCTGGCGGCACTCGCGCCCAGTGCGCCAAGTGCTTTGTCGGACTCGGAAGAGCCGAAGCCATCTGGATCCATGGTCCATGGCCAGGACATGTCAGGTCCCGAGCTGGAAGCCATGGGGCAGGTTGATCAAAACAAGCTGAGGTAACAAGGCTGGCAGTACGATAGTTCGGTTTTACATGTGGTGCAAGAAAAGGAATCTGTACGGCTACTAGTTAGAATGACAAAGCAAGCCATGAAGTTGAGTGTTCGTGAGTCGTAGTGCCATGGGATGATGAACAAGGCTCTGTGGAAGCTTGTCAACAGTATTGGAGCCAATGCTAAGCTTGGTACAGTGAAGTAGATCAGTAGATCCAAATGGTTCAATTGCGAAGCAGGTTGATATGGGTTTGTCTGAAAATAGGGTACCCATGGGTACCCAAAGTCCAATGGCTTATCTTATCCATTGAAATGGCCAGTTTGGCATTTCCCCGTTTCTAGACAACCCATATAGAAGGATCCATCAGTTCTATTCAGATGTCCAAGCAGCACTGCTATGATTGTGCCCTTTTTTCCATCGGCTTCGGTCAGACGCGAAATGTCAGCGCTTCAGGCAAGTCTTCCGTTCCGCTTCCATTCTTGAAAGGACAAGATGGTGTCGTCCATTTCTTCATCCACCTGTCGGCTCATACTCGCAGCGTCTGTCAACTTGGATGACCATTCCAGGTTGCGTGCAACTGCGCACGGCAAGCCGCATCTCTCATTGTAAGTCCAAAGAATTCCTGGCCTTTTCTCATTTGGTGGGTCATCATCAATTGGTGTATCATTGATACATTGTTATTTATATGGTGTATATCAATGATACACCCATCATTTATATATATATATATGTTCATACATTTATACATGCTTTTCCCATTGAAAATGCCATCCTTCACTGGGATTTCCCAGCTTGCCATGGAGGTCTGGTCAAGGCATCAACCAACATAGGCGGCAGCACCTGCAACATGGGTCCATCGCGCCCCACGATCGCCCCTGCAACCAGGGACTCTCTGACCTGGGGTTCCATCATGTTCCATCCAACCCGAGTCCCCGAGAAACGAAAGGAAGCCTTGCCATATCTTGCCATTGTGAAACTGGGAGACTGGCATCCCATGGCATCCCATTTGACATGAAACTCTTTGCCATCGTGAAATAATGTGAAGTATCTGGATTACTTCCTGCCTGCAGTTCTTCACCATCGCTCAAGTTCGCCTTCGGAAGATCTGGTGCACTTCAATATTGGCCATGATCCAAATAAAAGTAAATAAATCACTTGCTGAAGAGCAATCCGCCAAACGGGCTTTACATACTCATCTTCCTGGCCTGAAGAAAGCTATCGGCTGTCCACAAGGCAAAGACATTGAGAACAACTGGCATCAGAACCTCAACAGATGACATCCGGATGGCAATGGTAACAGCGAGACGCGCAGTGGCGACAGCGCAAGCGACTTGGGAACCCTGGCTATAACTACTACCAGCTTCGCTCGTGGAAAGCTGTCAAGCCACCTCAGACTGTCAAGATCTGAATCCATGTAATGTGGGTAAAAGCATGTCATAAACCACCCGTTTGGGAATGGTTTATACATGCCACCTATTTATGCTGATTAGGGGGATGGTTGATTTTTGTTTTACCGCATGAATCTCTCAGATTCTTCCAGCACCCACCCGGCTATATCTAAGACTTTCGCCCAAGAAGGGCGGAGGCAAACGCTGCAAGACCAGCTCGAAAGTTAATTACCAGCCTGTCATATCTTCCATAAACTTTAGCTTCAATGCACAGCATCCAGCTACAAATCTTATACCCTCTGGTAAACTAACATAGCTATTGAAAATGGCCATTTATAGTGGATTTACCCATTAAAAATAGTGATTTTCCATAGCTATGTTAGTTTACCAGAGGGTAAATTGGGATGTGAACAGCGGGTTCCAAGACAGCCGGCCCGACGCGGCCAGCAAAAGCTTCTGTACAATGACCAAGGCCTGCGGAGGTCGATCGGGCTGATGTGTGGATCATGAAAAAACCATGCCTTTGGCACATTTATCATCTATAACTATACAACTACACTGATACACATACTATATATCACTATATATATATATATATGTATATATATATAATTGTATATATATATATATGTATATATTGCATCCAGGTATATCCATGTAAAAATCTGTCTGGATCTCCAAACAATCATCATGAGAAAGCCACGAGCATGGAGTCATCTTTTTTTCTGCGTCTGCTAGGACAGGAGAGGAGTTCCAACTTTCCGAATGTTCAGAGGACTCTGAGAAGGCCGATCTTTCCTCGGAGTCACCTTGTTTCTGGTGTGTCAATAGTAAACAGAAATCATTTCGGAGCTCCTCACTGTACACGTACTAGCGACAGTTGTGCTACACGGCCACCAGCAGCAAGAAATCAACGGTTTTAATTTTAATCATATGCTGCTGTGAATGGATCAGGCTGCTTGGTGGCGTGTTAGCTTGCAAGATTGAATTGCAAAAGCGATGCCAATCCTTTCCTCGAACGCGACCCCCATGCCTGATTCATTTTGCGTGTAGTCATGAGTATTTCATCCAACTACTCCATGAAGGACGTGTGCAAAACTTTTGCCAGTGAGACTGAGGCTGCCAGCTGCATCGACAAAATGGCACTCCAGATTTGTTGTGGGAACAAATGGCCATAAGAGGCTGTGCAGCATCTGGAAAGTCAGAAGGTGCAGCACCAGCTACAGCCTGTCAAATTTAAGATCCTTTAGGCCCAATAACCATAGATTTGAGCAGTTCTACAAGAAGACCGAATCGGCGATTCATGGCAATTTGTCCACGTCCCCGTCCGACCAAAAAGACCCCTCTGAGGTTCAGGCACTTTGTAAGTAGCCTCCATCCCATCTTTTGGCCATAAGGGATGTAGGACAGAGTGTACCAGACCAAGGACATCCTCATTTTCCACAATCCGAGCATGGGACTATGGGAAAAATCACAAAAAAAAACATGATTTATGGCAAAATAAAATGATTTCCTGTAGATTTTCCCTTAAAGCAATCCATCCTTCACAAGCCATCAGGAGCTTCTGCTATGTATCGCACTGTGGCCCTGACCACTGCAAGATCACCAGAGCTAGAATCAGCAATGCGCGTCCATGGAATCGGGGAGCCTGCATGCGATGTGTCTGGTTTAGCAACAGGTACATACGCGCACATATATATATGTATTATATTATATTATATATATAATATTAATATATTTATATATAATATAATATTCATATATATATAATATTAATACATATATACAATATTAATATATATATATATATGATACTAATATACATACATATTCATATACATATATAATATTAATATTATATATATATGCAGATCACTATATATATATGTATATATACATACGCAAATCACATATACTACATCTGTAGATCATTGTATATATATATACATAAATAGACGGATGTCAATGTATGTATGTATCCATCTATCGATCTATCTATATAGCTATCTATCTAAGTCTCTATGTATCTATGTATCTATGTATCTATGTATCCACGTATCTACGTATTGTATGTATTGTATGTATTGTATGCATTGATATGCATTGTATGTATTGTATGTATTGTATTGTACTGTATAATACTGCATTGTACTGTATTGTACTGCATTGTAATGTATGTATTTATGTATTAATTATAGTTTATTGACATATGACTCAAGGGTGGGTGTGACCCCTTGGTACAGGCCTCGACTGCGACCAGCGTCAACACCATGGCGCTCACAAAGATCGCAGATGCATGCGCCTTGGAATGATTCTGCCGTAAAACTGTTCACCCACACTACCCATCCAACGAATCAAACAGCGACGTGAGCCAGGCGCCCGATTCTTGTCCGCCATCTTTCGCACTTGCTTTCTGGGACCAGCCTAAGAGCTGCCAAAGATCACTGGACTTTTACCTTTCAGCTGCAGAGCACCGAAGCTGGGCGATCGAGCCAAAAAGAAGGTGCCAACCAGCGCTACAATGTTCCTCGGGCAGCAGATGCGGACTATGCGGACACCAAACCATCTCAAATTCTGCTGAGTCGTCCACCCTAAGGTGTAGGTCAGGGCAAATCTTCCCGGATGGCCCAATAAAGCACGTGTCCTGAGCATCGCTTTGCTCCAAAGGCACCTGCTGATCATTTTGGCTGAAATTGACAAGCTGATATATAATTGATAATAAAGAATGATACAGACCCACATATGACGTATGAATTACTGGTATGATGCACCGTTGTGTTCAAACGCGTCTCCCGTTTTCTGGATCTACACAGTGCCACGTCATGCCAAGTCACAATGAACCGAAACTTGAAGCTTGGAGCAATAAACCAAGGCCTTAGACTTTGGACCATAACTGGACCATAACTGGACCATAACATCAACAGGTCGATGGTGGACATGGCGCCAGGTCGCTGGGGACAGGGCAAAAGCAACATAACCAGCCTGTGACTCTCTGGCGCCAGGTGATGTGTGGACAGCAAGAGGTCAAAAACTCGTCTTCATCCTGCAGCAAAGTGGCACGAAAACTGGGTGTGTTTAACAAAAAATGGGATTTATACCCTTGAAACATCTTGAAACATTGGCCATGTGAATCGGGAAATTGCTAATCGTTGCTAATCAACCATCAAAGGTTGGGATTCGTTCATATACCTTGTTTTCAGACAAACGCAAATTCAAGCTCATGTCATCTCATGTCACTCAGCAATTCAAAGAACCGATTTTGTTGACATGAAACTTGTTGACATGAAACTTGCCTCCTCTTTTCGGAGAAAGCTGGGGGTGACACTCCTGAACACCTCGCCCAACCTTGGACAAAGCCAATGACTGAAGTTTGATTTCAAGTCCATATGGCACAATCCATCTTGATCACCTTGGACTGTTTAAAAAACACGACTGTTTAAAAAAAACACCCGGACCCAGTTTCAGATATATATCTGCATGTCAGCCATCCCGGGTATGTATTTGATTTGCCACCAAATTCACTGGAAGAATCTCTTGGGGCCCAACCCTACCTGCAATTCCACAGGTTCGAAGGTCACGTTTGGAAAACGGACCTCAGCAGAACTCGCTGTCCACGCTCGGTCGATCTTCCCAACTCAGCCAAGGATGCCAAGGTGCATAGTTTGTCATCGGCCGCCTGCCACCTCCCCTGTGCCACAGAGATGTCAGTGAGGTCTCCCTTTCTGCAAGTGCTATGATGCAAAGCTTCTCTGGCCCTTAAAATCAGACCATTCTCAATAAACGGATACCATAAAACAGTTTCGTTGTGTCAGTTGAGGGGAAAGATCATAAATTGAAGCGAAAGAATTACCAGGAACCCCGACATATTTGACCGCCAAATCTATAGATTTCCATAAAATTCCTATCAATTTCCCTCACCAATCCTCCTTTCAACTGGACCCCTCAAACCCAGTCTGGGTCGCCTTCTCTCCAGGCGGCAGGCAGCACTTTCGCACACAGCTTGGAACCGGAAAAATTGCCGCGGGTTGTGTCGGTCAGTCGATGCACCGTGGATGTTTCTGGGTGGTTCTTGTAGTTTTCTGCACTGTTTCTTTGACTCAAATGACTCAAGGATTTGGCATTGCTGCTCCACTTTTGCGTACAAGATCCTACAAGTATCTCAAGATGGCCCTGCTTTGTCTTGCCAAAATGGATGTGGAAAGGTTTCCGGAACAGACTCCCATTCACACCTGCCAGTCCAGCAACTGACGGAAGAAAATCTTCAAATCTGGGGGATCACCATAGTGACCACACCTGCAAGGCAGGCTAAGCCAGGTATCATCGTATCACGCACACAGATCTTCCCTGTCAAGCCAGGAGCTGCTGCCTTGCAAGTTCAGGTCGAGCAACACACTTGCTGCGATAAACACATTGCCTCGGATAGCTTTCATCAGGACTACTTCACATGCGGAGGCTGTTCCAATAAACATTGGTTGTCCAAGATTGTGAGCAAATTTGTGGATTCTTTGGAGGCCCAAGTTTGATTGATTCAGACTTGAACGTATTTTTGGGTGCTCAATGGTGCTCACGTTATTGGACACCCAACAGTTCTTCCAAGTGCTAGCAAAGAGACAGCGTTCGAAGAAGCAGGAACATGGTGGCCACACCTGTTCCAAGGAAAGCAGAACAACGCCTGCGACTATATGTCCAAATTCAAAACATGTGCGCGAGTTTGGCCATGTTGCCATCTTGTACGCCTGTTTGAACGTCACCGCAACATCTATCACTTTTGAGTGTCCGGAGTTGCCAACAGAAAGTGTTTTCCCCTCAGAGGCAGACCCAAAGTGCAATCCAGGGACATGTTGATCCAGTACCTAAGTGCACAGCCGGGCATCCCAGGACTCAACTCGCAGGATGCTGAGGCAAGCACCAATTGCATGGATCAGCATCCACTTCCAGCCATTCTCCAAATCCCTGAAAAGCCATGACAGCCATTTATATCAGAGTTTTGTCTAAGAAAATTCAGAGAAATTTCAACACAAATTGATGATTTATCATTTATCAGAGATTGCCATCTCCCTTTAAAATGGGCATAAATGATTGTGAAATCCCACATGAAATCCACAGCTGGGTCTGTGCTACTTCGCAAGGCTCTGGCCATGGACAGCCCAATGTTGATGATGTGGTTCATCAAGGCCTGTCCCATCGATGATTTCACTGTGCTTCAACATGAGGGGATCACTTAGGGAAGCAGAAAAAATGCCTGGGCTGAATGGAAGGGATTGTCCATTCTTGATGATACGTGGTGGAATTTGGATGGATTTGATTTGGAAACTTAAAGGTAAAATTGACATACAAAAATGGATGGGATAGGGGATCACAAGGGAAAAACAGTCTTAGTCTTGTCTCACCAACATCTTCCTGCATGCTTTCGCAGTTTCAAGGTTAAATTGAGACTGCCTGCGTTCCCTGCTTTGCAGTGTCGAAGAACCAAACCTCGGGCCAGACATTCCAGTTCCTTGCAAGGAAGTACAGTATCTCCTTCGCACTGGGGCCGCCACTTTCCAAGATCTCCTCACTTTATCTGTGAACCTATCAATCCACAAGTCTGAAAGAAATATTTTTCTCCCTGCTCTCTAACATATCGCTATTACCCTCAGGTAATTTAACGTGGCAATGGACAATTCCCTATTTATAGATGATTTTCCCATTCAAACCTCCATTTATGTGGGATTTCCCATTGCCATTCTTGATTACCGGAGGGTATGTCATCACTCAACAGCATCCCTCAGTGGCCTCTTCCCAATCAACGATGCCATGCAAACTGCTCCCAGGAAAACCTGCAACCACCAACCGAAGGAGCCCCACCTCAGTGGATGAAACATGACATGCCATCAATGTGCCATTCATATGCCACCACCTCAGTGGATGTCATCAATATACCTACCATATTTGGGAAACATATGGGAAACTGATGGAAACTGCGATATGATGCGATCAGTCTCCCGTTTTGTCGTCTCAGTGCGGAACTTGCCAAGCAGCTCACACTCCAATCCTGCAGCCTCAGCATCCTCGGCGGCCATGCGGGCCAGCTGCGCCAACTGTAGCACGCCTGGCATGCCATTTTGACGTGACAAAGTCTACCTTACTAGGCATAGCCCAACATTAAGGGATATTAAGGGTCTAACTTTGTTGATTCCCTGGTGAAAATGGACCATAAAGTCATCAAGTAATTATGTGACTTGGGATGACATCTCTACATCCGATTGCCATCACTTTTTGCCGACTCCAGCGCTGGTGTCAGCGAGGTCTTTTTTGCGAGTATACACGTCCATCAGCATGACTTTGGCAAAAGAATCCAACCATTTTCTGACAAAACCAGTGATTGCGAACAAGCTGGATTTTGTTGCTGACTGCATGCTGATGGCATCTAGATGCTCCACGATACACTTGCGATCTGCAGTGCAAGTGGCATTTTGTCAGGGGAGGCACATGTGGCTTCCCGGAGTTTGGAGACCCTGGAAGCAACAAGGAAAAAAGGTCTCCCAGGACCATAAACTGCGGCTGCTGAGGCCACTTCAGCCGACTTCACTCAACAGTGACGCTTTTGGCAAGATTCCGCGGCTGGTCAATGGAGCATCCTCTCATATCCGCGATGTGGTATGACCTGATTCCAGGTTCACAAGCTTTCCTTGCGATTGAAAAGCTCCAGAACCATAATGAAAATCTTGAAGGAATCCAGCGTTTCAAACAGGTTGCCAACTGAATTCTAGGAGCACATCAAGTTTCTGTCATCTTTGCACCAGCAAAATCTGGGTGTCAATCAGGAGCTGCAGTGGAATGCAACTGATCAATGGCCTTGATTCAAAGGCTGCGACGGTGCGACGATCGGTTGATGTCCCTCCATACAAAAAAAACTGCAACACGTCCAATAAAGACGACATATGTCCTTCCCGGTCCACGTTTCTTCATTGCATTTTTCCTCCATTTAAAGTTCATTGATCTTGATCAAGGGTCAACTGGTGGTCTGGGTTTAGACTTCCAGCAGGATATCCCTTTGAGAGAAATAGCGACCATAAAATCCAAAGCATCAACCAACGTATTTGTTAAACATTGGCTGATAGTTGGAGATTGGAGACGTCTCAAAATGTTGACCAAGCCGTAGGTTTGGTTGCCCGCGGCTTCCTGACACTAGCGCATGCTTCTCTTGCTGATCGATCCAATGATATCCCTCCAGTACACTGCAACTGCAACAACTACACTCGCAGATAGACAGAAAATGACAGAAATCACCTGCAAAATCTGATCTGTATGTAGACGAGCATAGGTTAAGTGCTGTAGTCGAACATGTCACCCACCTAGATAGCGGAACTCCCGGGCCCCGGCACTACTTCACTACAGAGCCCCCCCACTGCATTTCCAACTTCGTGGCAGGGCAGAATAAAGTAAAGTGTGCCACCTTGCGGAAAGATTGTAGCAGATTTCGAAAATTGCAAAACTACGCCAACAATCCAGGACTAGGAGGCTCACTTCTGAAATTTGAAGGCTCAGGAGAACAAATCGCTCTATGCTCCGGCAATCAACCATGGCAATGGAAAATCCCCCCTTCTTCTGTGTATTTTCCCTTTAAAACCTCCAGTTAAAAAGGAATTTCCCAGCTAGCCATGTTTGATGACACTGGAGGGTAGATGCCATTGTCTTGGCAAGCCCACGCCGGCGAAATCGGTGTTCCCATCATCCGTGAGGACAAGCAAAGCTGCTCCTTTGTGCCTGCAAGGCATTCCAATGCATGAGGTAAACAATGATTTGAACAGCTATGCATTGATATGCTTCGTATACGAGTTGATATTTGGATATTCTTCACATATTCCTTGGTGTTCTATGGTTATCTATACACCCTTGTTATTTTTGATGCTGAAGCTTCCGAACCTGAAAATGTCCCCAATGAAATTGCTACGCCACCCCTGTTCCATTGGCTATTTGCCCACATCTATTGGCACTGCAGCCCGCATGCAAACGTGGAACCTGAAGTCACGAACCATCTGTTTGATCTGATCATAAGCAGGGTCAGACCTCAGATTGGCAGAAAGTGGGCACAAAGGTGGTTGTGGAACTATCAAGATCCCATCGTTGGATGTTGCATCCAATTACACCCCAGCAAAATATGTATATATATATATACACATTATAGAAATAGAATTAAACAGATATGTTTAAAACATATCATCCCATCGGCCGTCATCTACCACTGGTTAGGACGGTTATACAGATTGAAGGCGTGACGACAGGCAGTCGCCCGCCTCATGGCTATGCACACCACCGGCACGAAGTTTCGGATCAGCGTGATGCCGCCATGCCTGGGCACCCAGGGTTGCTATGTCATATCCCCTTCAGCTCCAGATATCTCATAGTATCTATTCATATATAGTGTGATACTATAGATATTATGAAAACATATTTATCATATGCATATATATATATATTATGTTCTGTATATATATATAATGTTATATATATAATGTTAGATATATTATATATATATTATGTTATATATATATATATTATGTTATATATATATATCATTATATCATATATATTATGTCACATATATATAGATTATATATTCTCTCTATATATTATTATTATTATTATTAATATTAATATTATTATTATTAGTATTATTATTATTATTGTTATTATTATTGTTATTATTATTATTGTTATTATTATTACTATTATTATTATTATTATATATATATTATTATATATACACACACAGGGTGAACTATATAGTAATTCATCAACCTGAAATACCCATCTTTCCTTTGGCCCCCCTTTGGGCCAGAGTGGACCCTCGGGCCTGATCTCTGAGGCCGGAAAGCCCTCAGCATGGATGTAGGAGATTTCCTGCAGGGAACTCCGCTGATTTTAACGTGGTTTTAACCGTTCAATTTCCCGCGAGTGAAGTGTGAGTATTATGAGTCAACTGGGAGAAATCCACTCTTAAATAGGACACGCCTGTTCAGACTCTATATATATAAGTGTGTATATATATATATAGAGGTAAGGTTAACTAAAAATATCTGTAGTATACACAGAGATACAGTAAGTATGATTCCATACTATTCTAGGTATAATATGTGAACACCTTTCCACCACCCTTGTCGATGCCGTAAGTCCCCGCCTTCAACTTGAGGGCACCTTCCAAAGCTACGGGAAGATGGACACCCATGCCACAGAAAAGAGCATTGGTGGCCAGCCGTAGATTCCTCAAATCGCAGCGCTGTGCGCTAGCGACGATTTACGCCCACTGGAAGTAGGATACCCCCAGAATACCCCAAAATGTGGATGATCCATGACGGTGTTCTCCAAAATGGCGAAAATTGCTGGGGATCCCCTATTTTCAGACAAACTGACAAATCTGTACACAAAGGGGGGTTCTTCGTGGAATCGCTATCTGATGATCAGACGATGAAGCTTCAGATCATCCGAAAGTCAAATGAGTTCTGATGTCTCTTGAGATCTGCAAAATATCCTTGATTGCCTCAGGATTCGTGAAAAGATGGTGGAATAAAGATAGTTTGAACCATCTAGATCAAAATAGACCATCTCTATGTAATTATGTATATATATATACATACAATAATAGTTGTTAATAACAATAGTAGTAGTAACTAATAGTACCAATTGTAATGATAATCATAAAAACTAATAATACAGGAGTAGAAGTAATAACAGTCATGATTAATAATAAGAGTAGTAATAATAATAATAAATATATAATAATCATATATAATTCAATTTGCAATATAATGATGGCTGGAAGTCGGGTTATCCCAGGGCAAGATCTGGGTGCTGCGCTTCGAAATCACTCTGGTCTGCTCAGTCAATGAGGAGATCCTGGGTGATCTGTCAATCTCCGAAGCGGCATCTGCTGCGCTGGGAGGTGCTGGGGCGCCCTGGCCATTTCTCGATGCTGTCTGGAACATTATTCAGGGCTGCGCAGTACATGTTGAGCCTCAGAATAAAGGGCTGGGCAGGTGATGTCAGTCATGTGAAAGAAGATGTTGCATAGCCCAAAGAATCCCAACACACATTGCTTTCTCTGCTGTATATGTATAGATATACTATGCACTGCGTGGAATATATATATATAGCACAATATGCACATGGAATCACATATACGTGTGTATACATATTACATAATAATAATAATAGTAATATCACCTAGTATCTCTACCATATGATGCAGCCATAAATCATTATAAATCGATCCTGCAAGGGATCATTATAGGCCAAGCAGCATCTCTTCTGAGAGCACACCACGCTGCTTCCCCAAACGAAGGGCCATCAAAAGGATGGCAATGACCTGGTTACGTCCCATGAAACGACCTGGTCACCTGGTTGATGTTGGTTGAAATTGGGGCTACCATCTGGTTATGACTAACATAGCCATGGAAAATCCTCATTTTTAATAGGTAAACCATCGAACTAAATGGGCCATGTTCCATGGCTATGTTAAATAACCAGAGAGTACCATTTCTGAGAATATCTGATTGCTATCAATTCTAGGGGTACCAGATGTTTGATGAATCAACCAGGCGATTTTATCGCTTGGGGAGTGGCTGGTCACTGATTTCATCTTTCAATTTTGCGGATCAATCAATATCAATCATCTTGATCCATACCCAGCTGGGTTCACTTTCTCTGAACTTGGCATCACAGGGTCAGAAAAAGGGCATCACTTGGTGAACCATCCAATCTTGCTACCTCCTACGCGCCTGGCAAGTGAAAGCCTTTGTTGAAGCCACGCCAATTTCAGGTCCAGCATGAAGATACATGCCAGCATCCGTCCTCAGGCGAAACGTAGCTCTCAACTCTTTGAATCCCATGACCCTAATATCAAACACACCATAAGTACTACACATCATATATAATGGGGTTAAAACAATAATAAACCACCCATTTGGGAATGGTTTATAGCAGCTATTTATGGTGATTTGGGGGATGGTTTATTATTGTTTTAACCACATTAGTGTAAATCCCCTACTAAAACATGCTTCTGTCTGCATGATCTCTGTCAAAGTCCGAGTTGATGGCTCTCGAGCGATGCTGGAACCGACGACATTCACAACTCCAATTGTCAAAGCCTCAGCCATGGCCCGGCTAAAGTGGGTCATCACAAAAAAAACCTGAGTTTCGATTCAAAGCGTGAAATCAGCATTGAACATCATTTCTACTAACATGATTAAGATATATAATCAAGATATTATATCAGATTAACAAAGATATAGTGTGAACATTTACGCCTGAGACATTGAGATGCCGGGCTTTGTGTTCCTTTGCCATTTTGATGGCCTCCAAAGTGTCTGCTGTCTCCCCACTTTGGGAGATCGCAATCAGACAGTCGCTTTGACCTCGTGCCATTCAAAGGCCAGGCGTTGGCGATTTGAAGCGGTTGAATCCCCTAGAAATGGAGGTTTTAAAGGGAACATCATAGGAAAATCATGGGGAAATCATCTATAAATGGTGGCTACTGAGGCTACTGGTTGCTGGCAGGTCCACAGTTTTATCTCACGCTGAGGGCCCCACAAATCAAAGGCTTGCGATATCTAAATTCACTCGCCTTGACAGGGCGTCCCTTCAACAAAAAAACAATAAAGAACACAAACCATAAATACTGCAAAACTTCAACAAACATGACATAACATGATAATTACATATACTTACTATCTATGACGCCAAAATGCCAAGATGACAAGTTTCATGACACAACGATCTAATTTTGAGGTGTGTCTCAAAATAGAGAAATATCCCCCCAAATCATAGTGAAATCCAAGGCGCATATTCCACTTCTGCCCGAACTCCTGCCAGCTTCTCAAAGGCCTTAGCAGTTGACATCGATACATCAATCCTATGCCAGGGTGGTTAATGGATGGTTTATGATGGACAATCCCAACAAAAAATGGATGAGAACTGGGGGTACCCCTATTTAAGGAACCCCCCATACAGTATATATATATAACTAAGCCTGCTTCATAGCCCAGGTGATCATAAGTCTCATAACTGGGTTTATCCAGATGTGTATCCCACTTGTAACTGGATTAGAACCCCAGTTACTAACCAATTCTTAAGCGGAATGATGCGGAATGATCCAAGACAGCAACTGAGGCGATGGCATATTTGCCGATGAGACCAGAATGCCAAGAAGTTCCACATGCAGCGAAAATCAATCGGCAGGCTTTGGCCATTCTCTCCTCGATTTTTTTTGAAGGTCGGCATGGATTGAAAAATCACGGCTTTGATATCTTGTAATCCTTGTGCTTAAATCTCACCCTGCCAGGTATCCTTAGTAGTGCTTCCATATATGATCAGCAGCTGTGGTGGCTAAGTAGCTGGCCAATGGAGGGGTTGTATTTGCAGCCCCCTCTTTTGCCTTCTCTAATCCGCCCAGCTTGATCTCCCATTGAGCTTCCTGCGTCTGAACATGTCAGGCAAAACCAAAAAAAATTGAAGATTCATAAAAATATTTTCGAATAATAATGATAATAATATATAATAATATATAATGATATGGAACTGTTCATGATCTAAAAATACCTAAAACCTCATGTTTTGCTGCATGTTTTCCCCATGCACAGACTGACTGCAATTTCGGGGGACCATCCCCCTCTTGTTCAGTCCGCTGGTTGATAGATTCGGCCACGGAGGCAATTTCTCATGGCATTGGGCTGATCCTGGCCATGCTTCCCAGGCTGTCGATGCTGGGAAGCGAATGGGTTTTATGTGGTAAACCATCCCGAATAGTACCACAAATGGGAGTAAGATCATCCCCAAATAAGTAGATTTTTGGGTTTACCGAATGATGTTTCAGCCTCAATGCTATCAGCCTATCTCGTTTTCCTATAGTCTGCAGGCATTGCTGCCTGAATCTGCTGTTGCGATTCTCACCAGTTCCGAAGAGATATTTTAATCTGACCAACTGCAAAGTGAACATATTGCGCGGGCGTGCCATGATTTCTTTGAGCATGAAGTGCTTGAAGCCACCCTTCTCGATCTGCTCAAGCCTAAGCACAAAGTTTTAGCACCATCTGTCCACAAAAGAATGTCTCTGAAAGTGTCTACACCTTAGGTCCGCACGACAATTCAAGCCTGACAATGGGATTTTCGACCTCAACATATCGTTCACGCATCCCCATTCAGTTTCAGCTTCAAAGTGCCACAATCTGCAGGTTGCGGTCGACTCAGGCTGCCACATCATCAGGTCTGGGACTGATCCTGTTCTTCCCCAATTTGGACACCACTTTCTGGATGTCATGCACCTGTCAGATGCCAAGATGACTTCAAGATGAGCAATCCTCAAAGCCCTTATCTTGTTGGTTAATACGGGTTCCCAGTTCCCATATTGGCTTAATTCTGTGGTAAATTCAAAAGTCATCAAAAATTGGCTTGAAATGATGCTAGCTATATATATATATATATATACATTATTAAGGTTTGGCTGAGAGGTAGTAGGAAACCCCTCGTCTGTGCGATCCAAACCTTAGTGGGCGCACGGTTTGACCTGCCCACGGGCCATTTGCGGCCTTTGGTGCACTGCGCTTTGCGATTTGAGACTGAACTGGTTCCACCCTGGTCTCCTTTTTGCAAGTGCTCTGCCAGAGTGGTCAACTGGCATCACCATTTGCGCCTGACCAAGCGCTCTACCAGGACAAGATCGGGCTCTGTTTCCTGTGGGCATTGCGGTTGACATCGTCCTGCACTTTCACATCAACATCCTGATCATTTCTGAGTATTACATGGTTTTCCGGATTGTCCTCTCCATTGCGATCTTATTGGACTTTCAGAATTACCCCAACACAGAGAAGGCGGCATCGCCGTCACAGGGCATCAGCCCGTTTCCAGTGGCATTTACTAAGCACTGGGCGGCAGTGGCTAACGCGGCATCAGCTGCGAACTATCCACCATCGTCTACAGAAGCATCATTCCAGAGATCTTGGGCATCTTCGCAGACTGAGGGAAG
Source organism: Cladocopium goreaui (assembly GCA_947184155.2). Classification (NCBI taxonomy): domain Eukaryota; class Dinophyceae; order Suessiales; family Symbiodiniaceae; genus Cladocopium; species Cladocopium goreaui. The sequence continues at coordinate 66,124 of CAMXCT020002558.1, forward strand.
CAATGGCGGAAGCCAGCAAGACCCCTTGGAGGTGCGTGTGGTGCAAGCGTCTCAACAAGAATCAGGCGACACAGTGCGGTTCATGTCACACAGGATGGGAACATTGTGTGGACATATCCTATGTGCACGGGGTCAAATCAGACAGAAGTCCCAGAAGAAGAAAGCAGTGGGAAGACCCACAGTGGAGCACAGCTTCATATCAGAACAAGCCAACAAGAAAAGCCACGCAATCGCCTCGACCCAGAGGGAAAACACCGAAGGGCAAGAAAGGCAAGGCACAGAATTATGGTGCGCCAGCATTGGAACCACCATGGCAAGGTTCGGAGACTGCGCCAGTACAGCAGCAGCCCACCTCAGCCGGATCGGACAATGCGGAGCAGTACCTGACGGAGCTAGTGGCAGCCTTAGAAACGTCGGATCAGCCTATCACTGCGGATGTGCAGAAGGTCATCGACAAGACGAAGCAGCCGCCGGCAACGGCCAAGTCTGTCACTCAGGCCTTCCAGAAGTTGGAGAAGAAGCGCAAGCAGCTTCTGAGTGCGCAACAGGCAAGGCACAATCTACACCAATCGTGGAATGCCTACTTGGAGGAGTCTATCAAGCGATGGAAGCAGTTTGCAGAGGATTTCGCCAAGAAGGACCAGGAATTGGAGAAGCGAGTGTCGGAAGCCAAAGACGCGATGCAGGAGGCAAAAGACAAACACGACGAAGCCAAGGCAGCACTGGACAAACAGGATGCAGCTTTCTTGAAGGATCAAGAAGAGGCACCAGAGGAGATCTCCGACGACAACATGGACGATCCCGCACCAGAGCGGTTGGCGACGGCAGCAGAGATCCAAGAAGGAATCAGTTCTATGCTTCAGACGTTAGAGACCGGCCGGGTACGTCCCACCGAGATCGACGAGGAGCGCAACTCCAAAAAAGCTCGTGTGGATGGAAACGAGCACTCCTTTGGATCTGCAGCCGTGAAGCCTTTTGGCAAGCCCGACAAATAGACCCATATGAGGAGGTTTGTCAAGGGCGACAGCTGGAGCAGCACCCACTCATTTTGCAGTGGACGCACTCCATCTTGGAAGAGGAGAACTTTATGAATGAATTGAAGGCCTCGATCACGGCCCTCGACTTGCAGTATGAGGTCGATCCCATGTGCGGCACACAAGGTGACAGACCAACATCATGCAAGGCCAGCAATGCCTGTGACAAGCTGAATAGACATCCATCTTTTGCGCAGACAGTGGAGCTCTATGTGGGTTTGGAGCACGAGCTGATCTACCAGAAATGGCCCTGTCGCACAGGTCAAGCTGTCCTATTGTCTCCAGTTTTTCAACCACATCATTTGATTAGCACTGACGAGGTTTCATGGATGGCGGCGCCAGTGAGACGCGAAGATCGACTCCAACCTGCCCTTCATAGAGACCAAGACAGGCTCATCGACAATGATGACATAGCGATAAATCCCCATGATCAAATTGCACCAGAACATGCAGATGAGGTACAGATTTTTCCAGAGGAAGACAGTTCCATGTCATCGGAGGCAGAAGATGCAGCACAGGTATCTGATTGGCACACCACGGTGCTTTTTGCCTTAGATTTCATTGAAGTGCCACTTCGATTGGACTGGAATGACTATGAAGGTTTTCATGAGAAGGTTGCAAGGAGATTGGGGATTCCAAGTGACAACCTATATGACACACATCATGTACGACATCAGCCTGAAGATCTTTCACGAGCAAATACTGAAGCCATCATTGCGCATCGACATGGAGATCTTGCGCCAGGATCAGCTCTCAGATTCACGCTCATTGACGTGGAATTTCATCATGCCAGCCCCACATCTCAACCAGAGGTTGTGAGGAAAGTGTACAAACTGCCACCGCACATCGGCAGGGTCACATTGCTGCATTCTCTTGGTTTGGGACATTACTGCAGAGAAGTAGGGCATCAATGTATTGTATGGCACAACCATGACATGCTCAGTCTAAGCAGTGCTGCTCTCATTGAACTCCACGATGGCGACTTCCTGCGCATCGCGGTCCCTCCAACTGCGGAAGAACCCTGCACTTTGAGTACGAGAAATGTGGCAACAGCTCTCCACCAAGGCATTAGCGTTGAGGATCTGCGTCAACAGCATGCACTTTTTCAACTCGGATGGAGAGACACAGTTTTGAGCTTACCCATGGTGCCCATTGTCCCAGACTTTGAAATCCACGATGAGCAGTTTCTATTGCAGACATCACTTGTGCCGGCACTTGAGGCACGATGTAGAGATCATAGGGCATGTTCTCCTCTAAGAGGTCCCTCCATCTCTGCTCAATTTGTGTGTGCCAGTTCCAAAAATCTTGACGTAGATGAATTTCACGATGCCTTTCACATTTCATGACCTGGGGATAGCTGAGGAACCATGTGTAAATGACCATGACATTCTCCTCATTGGCATTCCTGGCAGCACCTTGCAGTCTCCAGTGTCTATGAAGTTGCCGAATAGTCTCATGCTGTTGCTCAACCAATCTTTCACGATCCTGTTGTGGTGGGATTACCCCACTCGAAAGTTCCAGCATCGGTGGTTCACAGAACTGGTTGGACTTGCATTGCATCATGAACTCTTCTACAGAAAGATCAAGGAAAGCCGGTCCTGCAGCCCACTCCAATTGGCAGAACCTTCACGGAAGATGGACCAAAACATGTCATACTGCTCCAAAGGTCAGCAGTTGAGCACAGTGCAACAGTCCTGACCATCCTGAACAATCTGCCATCTACAGGAAGTACGCTGGAGCAAGTGGCAATTTTTGCACCAGCAGAGGCGAGTAGAAGGGAACTCATTCGGCACTTCAACTTGCATGAGCTATGCGGCGAGCACCAAATGGACGTCCAATGCCTGTTTTGGCATGGAGATTTTGAATATGGTGATGATCAACGAAGACCCTTAAGGCATGGCTTTTCCATCCTGCTCATCCTCAACAACAGGCGACCAACGGTCGATAACCTATGGAATGCAGCAGAAGAAGAAGAAGAGCTCACCCTTATGCAGGGATCCACGCTGAATCCAAACGCGCCAGCCTTCCAACCACACAACTACCCCACCAGCTGCCTGTCGGAAGATTTCCGCGACATCTATGAAGCGTGGAATTCAAGAGCTGTCAGCTGGGAGGGAGAAGCACGTTCTACAAGTTTTGACACATGGATGGTCGATCATAGAAGGCAACAGCTCCACTGTGAACGACCCAGAAGAGTCAGACTGTACGACCAAATTGAGAGGTGGGAAGAGGCCATCAAACGAGCGTGGACGGATCAGCTTCACGAAGATGCACCATATGAGATCCATCTTGTACAACCCTACCCACCAGACATGGACCAGAATATTGCAGGCCACATCATCATGATTCAGAACCCGCATGAAGTCTTAGTCACCAACCTCACCACGGTCTACGACTATGATTTGGGCATTGGAAGGCCGACTCTCCAGGTAGCGGGAACCACACATGAACACATCAGAATGAACCATATTGTTGAAGGCATTGGCAGAGCACAACAATGCTTGTCATCGGAGCCTACTCAACATTGTGAGGTATGGTATGCAAATCAAATCATGACAGGGACAACACCAATACCAGGCAGAAGTGGCACGAGCATTCTGGTTCATCTAAGGGCTCAACAACCAAGGGGACCGGTCCTCATACAATTGGCGGTCAGCCTGACAAATACACGCGAGCGCCTAACACAGGGGCAGGTGGCTCACACCCCTGGGCCGCGTGGTCAGGACGAAAACCAATCCCCTTCAGCACACCATTTGGAATCAGGAGATGAACAAACCTTTGCGACAGAAATCATTGCGCTGGATGGCACCATGCAGCTACCCAGCTATCTGGAAGTCTCCCAACCACCTGACACCAGAGTTGTCCAAGAGGAGCTGAGGAAGTGGGGACATCGAGTTCAAGCATGGGACTGCCACCCGCATAACAAATTCTTGTGCATCCCAGAGCAAAAAGTAGAAGATGCTGAAGTAGGATGCATTGGTCACCAGTATCTCTTCTGTCACAAAGACACGGCAGATGCAAAAGGCTGCTTTGTCCACAGTGACGAATCGAACCTTCCAGATGAAAAACTGATGGGGCTTCTATGCAGCCTGGGGTATGAGAGAGCGGTGATCATTGACAGAACAAGCCTGCACCATGGCTGGGAAAAAATCCTATTTTCTCATCAAGAACCACTGCTTGAAACAAGGGTCCGTGACCCGAAGCCTCGAAGCCCATGGCCCCCTTTCCAGACTCCGGAGGTGAATCCAATGGAACCTCTGATTGATCTGAGTCAAGTGGAGGCACTACAGAGTGAATGCGCGCTGATCACGGACTTTCAGGTGAGTGATCTACACCACTTCTTTGAGTCTGCGCAAGATTGTCTTTGCCATCACTTTGAGCTAGATGAATTGCCAGAGTATGTGCGGGAGGCTTTGAAGGTCGAGCAGAAGCCCAACATGGACCTCACGACCTATGATCGTCTGCTGATCTACACTGATGGGTCCTCACGTCCTGAAGGACGCCGCATGCCACCGTTGCAAGCAGACGAACTGGGCCTGCAGGACACATGGGCTTTCCTTGTACTGGGCGAGCGCATTGATGCTGTGAATGCAACCTCCAGAGTTTTTCCATTAGGATGGACGGCGCAGTCAGTGTCCTATCAGGCAGAAGGCACTGCCTTCACGGGGGCGTCACGCATTGGTTCAGATCAAGCAGAGCGCGCAGCGATCACCTTTGCCGGCTTGTGGCGTTTGGCACAAAACGTCAAAGTGCAGACAGTGATTTGCACTGATTCAACCACCGCAGGTGGACAAGCATTTGGAACCCTTGGAGTTGCTGATGCTGATCCATCATACAGATTGATGCGAGGTGTGTACCAAGCTTTGCAGATGGCGTTGACAGACAAGGGCTTGCAACTCCACCACACAAGATCTCATGCGGGCGATCCGTATAACGAGTTCGTTGACCAGGCAGCAAAGCTGGAAGCTGGCCGCTCCTTTCATCATCGAAGACAACGGATTGATCTTCAGAAGTGGAAAAGGCCAATTGAACATTTTTGGATGCTATTTGGTAGAGCAGCAGGTCTACCTGATTGGCAAAATGGAGGCTTTGCAGTACCCGCTCCTGCGTTACCCAATGTTGACAGCACAGACACAAGCCGTGAGCACCAACCTCACAGAGTGCACAAAGAAGTACACCTTGGTATGTGCCTGGCCACTGCAAATGTGCAGTCATTGTACAAAGGACCAGATGGATTTGGAGGCAAACTCCATTTTCTTCAAGCGCAGATGAAGCACTTCAACATCAATTGCATGGCCTTGCAGGAAGCCCGCACGGAGGCTGGCACCAGATGCACCAATGGAATTCTATGCTTTGCATCCGGACATCAACAGGGCCATTTAGGGGTCGAGGTTTGGTTCAATTTGGATCTGCCCATCGGATGGCACAAGAGAGCACGAGGGCATCAGGAGCACAGATTGACCAAAGGCGATTTCTGCATTGTACATCATGATGCACGGAGGCTGCTCATTAGATGTGATCACCCATTGTTGGATTGCTGGTTCTTTGCCGCCCATGCCCCTCAGAGTGGAAGACCATGGACTGAGCGATGCCAATGGTGGCAGGAAACGCAGACCCTACTCCAACAATATTGCGATGAAGCTCCCATGATATGGCTCATCGATGCCAATGCAGCACCAGGCAGCCCAGATGGGACAATTGTGCACAGAGCAGGCTTTCACACATCCAGCAGTACACCTCTCTTTCGGGAAGCTCTTCAAGAAAGAGAACTATGTCTACCAGCCACCACGGCATGCCACATCGGGGACAATGACACCTGGATTGCGCCTGGCGGCAAAACTCAGCACTGCATTGATCACATTGCGGTGCCACAAAAATGGCTTGATCGGTGCACGCTGTCGCAGGTTCTCGATGAATTTGATCTGGCGCAAGGGCATGATGACCACAAGATGGTGGCTCTACAGCTTCAGTGGAGAGCGAGCACTACAGTTCAGATCAAGCGAGCCAATGCAGTCAACACACAGCTCACCGATTTCAAGCATCCAAAGTTGAAACTTGAGCTCAGAGCATATTGCCCACCAGCATGGCATGTGGATGTAGAACAGCAGGCAAACAGCATGATTGAGCACATTCACCAAGCCATCCAGGCGACCCCACAGCAAATTGCCCCGGCAGCCAAAAAGCCGTATGTCACGGCTGAAGTGTGGGAGCTGAGGATTAAGAAGTTGAGGTGCAGACAACAGCTGAAGCACATTAGGCGTCAGCTGGCGCGAGAGATTCTATTTGGCAGCTTTCTGGGATGGAAGAGAAAGGGATCATCTCCACATGCGGATGCAAACTATGCGTACGGTACCATGTTGCGGTGCGCACAGGTGAAACACATGATGGGCTTCTGCAGATTTCGCAGCCAGATGAGACAAGCACTGCGCCAGTCCAAACAGGACTTACTCCAACAGAAGCTCCAGCAGATGGATGACAGATCATCAGCGTCGGACATTCTGCGCACATTGAAGCAGTTCATTGGCCCCACAAATCCCAACAAACAGAGACGTGGAACTTTGCCGATGATCCACAACAAGGAGGGAAAGCCGTGCACGCTGCCCAATGAAGTTTTGGACACGTGGATCGACTTTTTCGGCGACATGGAGGGTGGCGTCAGAATTGCAGAGAAGGAGCTGAGAGAGCAGTGGATCCAGGACATGCAAAGTTTCAGTCAAGAGAGACTCCAACTCCACATGGACGAGATCCCAACATTGACAGACATAGAAATAGCTATGAGAAGAGTGCCCACGAACAAGGCGCGTGGACCGGATGGCATTCCAGGAGAGATCTGCAGATTTCATCCTGAGATCCTGGCACCGGCGTCCTTTGGCCAGATGCTCAAGGCGCTGATCCATGGACATGAGCCACTGGTCTTCAAAGGCGGGATCTTAATCCCAGCCTACAAGGGAAAAGGAGCAACACATGAAGTTAGCGCATTTAGATCGTTGCTGATATCTTCACACCTTGGCAAAGTGGTGCATCGTTGTATCAGGCAACACAAGGCAGATGCATATGAGCACTTTCTACAAGCTCAACAGCTGGGAGGAAGGAGAAAAACGCCAGTGCAACTGGCGCTTCATCAGTCCAGAGCTTTTCTCCGAAGGGCACGAGGGATGCGCCACTCTGTTGGTTTGTTATTCCTCGACTTGACGCAGGCTTTCTATCGCATTCTGCGGGAGATCACTCTCGGCGGCATCCCCACTGATGAGCTTCTGTGCCATGTCTTTCACAAACTGCAACTACCACAGGATGCCATGAGTCGACTCCATGAAATCCTCCAAGAGGGCACCGTTCTTGAAAGAGCAAATTTGAGCTTCACGGCAAGAAACTGCTTCCGTGCGTTACACAGTAACACACACTTCTGGATGAGGGGACAAGCAGATGTGGTGGCTACGAGTTTAGGCACGAGGCCTGGTGACTCATTTGCTGATATCATCTTTGGCTTCACATGGGGGCTGGTTCTACAAAAGCTGCAAAAGTTCTTGGAAGAGCAAAAGCTGATCACCCAGATTCCGAGCCCAACCAGGCCTCCCTTCTTTGTTGTTGAGAAAGAGGTATCGCCACAGAAGCCCTATTTAGGGCCCACTTGGATGGATGACCTGTGCCTATGTCTTCAGCATGAGACGGGAGCAGGCTTGGAGCGAGCCCTCGGCCAGCAATGTGGTATCTCTTGGACTTGTGTGAAAATCACCTCATGTCGCCCAACCTTGGGCGTGGGAAAACGGAGCTCATGTTGTGTTTTCACGGTCCAGGCAGTCGACAACTGCGAGTGAATCACTACGGCCCGAACGCAGCAGGATATTTCACGGTCATCTGCGAGCATCAGACCAAGAAGATCCTGCTTGTGAAATCCTACAGACATTTGGGGGGAAGACTTCATCACACAGGAGATCAAGCCAGTGAAGTTGCCCAGAAGTTAGCAGTGGGACACAATGCTTTTAACCAGCATCGGCGTCTTCTCTATCACAACCAGGATGTCACCGACACCAAAAAGGCAGAACTCTTCACATCTTTGGTGCTGAGCAAAACCATGTATGGGTCAGACAGTTGGATTGCCAATGATAGTCGAACCATGAAGAAGTTTGAGGCGGCGATCCTTCGACTCTACAGAAGATTGAAGCGACTCAGACCGGATGCGGAGATGTCAGACATTGAGGTCCTGCTCACCACTGGATTGCCTTCACCAGTAGTGCTTCTTCGCAGAAACAGGCTTCGATATTTGGCTGTCCTTTTTCGCTGTGGAGTTCCAGATCTATGGCATTTGCTTGGAGAAGATGTGGCGTGGGTCCAGGTGATGGAGGATGACATGATTTGGATGTGGGAACAACTGAAGCGATCGTCCAGTCTGAAAGATCCACGTCAACACATTGAACAATGGTATGACCTGCTCAGCTACCACACTTCCTATTGGAAGAGGCTGGTCAACAGAGCTTGCGCACATGACCACATGCAGATGCAGAAAGAACACATGGTTGTCAAGTTTCATCAATGAGTTTGTGAACGACTACATGAGCATTGTGACCAACATCTTGGAGGAGAAGTATGGGAACACAATGAACAAGGAGAAGATCGATCAGATGAGGTCGTATTTGGGTGTATGCAATGTCAAGAAAGATATCGAACCAAAGCAGGGGAAGCAGCGCATATGTACAAGAGACATGGCCATCAGTCCTTCTACAGATGCCTCTTCGACACTACGCAATGCGCGGCGTGCTTGAAAGAGTACCACTCCTACAGCCGCATGAAAGCGCACCTCTATCATTCAAGCAGATGCCGACAAGTCTTGCTATCGCGTCCGGCAAGATTCCATGGAACCTATGGTGCAGGGTCTTCTCAAGATCAAGTCCTGCTGCATCAGCATGATCGGCTACTGCCACCTCTTCAAGCAGAAGGACCGCAACCACAAGAGCAAGGACACCGAGAATTTCATGACATCGATGATGAGCTGCATATTTTCTTAGTGGACTTTGTTGTGGAGAAGGGTAAACATGCTATCAATGTGGGTAGCTGGCTCGCAGGTTTGCAAACATACTTCGAGTCTCATGCTGCCTCATGGACAAGAACACAGCGGACGTTGCTTTTCTTTGTCCAAAATTTTTCGGAGGAAGACGCGGTGGAATTTGGGATAGCCTTGAAGGATGTCCAGAACATCTTCCAGCAGCTTTGTCAGGCAGATACGTGGAATTTTCTCCGACAGCAGCTGAAAGTGCAGAGACGTGAGCGTACGATCCAACACTACCATCAGGCATGCGGCATGCTGGCCGACCACTTGGAACAGCAGCCACTGCCTCCTATTCAGCGGACCTATGGGCGCCAGCGCATCATCCTACATGCTTTCGCAGGAAGACGAAGGCTGGGGGACATTCAATATTTCCTCGAGCAGCAGTATCCCGCAGAGCAACAGTACATGCTGACTGTGGTATCACTTGATATCGTCATCAACAAGAAGTGGGGAGACGCGATGCGAGAGGAAACGAGGAGCATGTGGATCAGGGCTATCAGGGAAAAGTTCGTGGTTGCCTATGTTGCCGGCCCTCCATGCGAAACCTGGTCACGAGTCCGGGGAGTAGATCAGAAGGAGCAGACGTCGGAGCAGGTCACGGACACCCGCAGTCGACTCCCTCGAGTTCTTCGTGATGAAGCTGATCTGTGGGGGTTCCTGTGCCTGAGTTTGCGCGAGTTGCAGCAGGTCATCACAGGCAATGGGCTCCTATGCTTCTCTTTGGAGGCGCTCCTTGAGATTGCTCTTGCTGGTAGTGTAGGATTGCTGGAACACCCAGCAGAGCCCACGGATCTCCCAGGTGCTGCAGCCATCTGGCGACTTCCGGTTTTAAGGGTTCTGGCTCAATTTCCGGGGGTTTTTCGGCTCCGTTTTGCACAGGGTTTGTTAGGTTCTAAAACCCCAAAACCCACCGAACTCCTTTGTGTGAATCTCCCTTCCATGCTCCATTTTCTCCATTTGTACAGAGTTAGAAAGGAGCTGCCGATAGGACAGGCGGTAGGTCGAGATGCGAGAGGAGACTGGAAGACTACCAGTCTAAAGGAGTACCCTCCGGCTTTTTGCCGCGCCATTGCGGCTGCGATTCGTTCAGTTTTTGATGACTGTGACATCTCTGACGAATCCACGTCAGTGCCCTCAGACTTCATTGAACTTTGCAAGTCCATGCAGGCTACTGAGTATGGAGACTACATAGGACATGATTTTGCAGGGTAAACTGACAGGTACAGATCACAGATGAATTCAGCTGAGACATGCAAAGCCGCTGCGGATGCAACAATGAGCGTCAGCAAAAAAATATACATTATTACATAGTTTTCATCTTGGGTTATACAAGTAAAGTTAAGTAAACCAGAGATCAAAATAATCCCGGGATCAAAATCCAGACCATCAAACTCCCGCCTTGAAGCCGGACCTCCTCACTTCTACAATCTCACCCTCACGCAGGTAGACCACGTCCTCAGTACTACAGTACTGTTGGAAATATGTATATATATAACACAACTATAGATCTACATATAACTATGGATAACTATCTATATAACTATAGATCTATAATGATCTATATACTCTCTATCTATATATAACTTTCGCGAACTCGAAAAACAACTTCCGCGAGGGTTACCAACGCGAGGGTTACCAACGGTCTTCGCAATTGAAACTCTTTACAAGGACCTTTAGATCGATTACCATATATGTAATTTTATGTATGTATACATTGTTAATATCTATAAATTGCATATCTATATTACAGTCAATATCTATAATCTATAGCATTTTCAGAAAACTGATGTTTCTTCAAAAAAATCATGGTGTCGGTGCCCCAGGTGGCCCCAGGTGGCCCCTGCTGGTGGCCCCTGCCTTGGTGTGCTCCACAATGGCAGAGGCATCGCTGGCCAACATGTTCTCTCCATGTCCCACCTTGGAACGACAGATCGCAGATAGAAGTAATGAAGGATGATGTGAAATAGTGGGAATATATATAATATTATAATATATATATATAACATCATATATATATAATATTATAATTATATATATACAACTAATATAGCTATAATGTGCTATGATTGTGCTATAAGACTACAATCTATTTCAATATAATTACATGATATTATATGCTTATATCTTTTGACATGTGGACCAAAAAATATTTAATGATGTGGACCCGAAGAAGCCATGCAAAAGTTGAGTCTTACATGGATGTCTGACTAAGACTACCAGGTGACTATCTCCACTAAGCGTCCCACTCCCAGAATCAAAGGAGATCCTTTTCGAGCTCCAATGATTAGGTCAGGATCGTCCTGCAGATTGGCTTCCAGAAGTTTCAATATGCCCATTGCAACTTCAGAGCTTTTGCCCAGCGCCGGACTTTTTGCTTTCGAGAAGAAGCATCCACATCACTCATAGAAGAACAACGCCTGCAGCTTCAACTGGTGCAGTTTTTGTGAAGCGACCAGCTACCTATCCACTCCTATGCTTCAATGTGAGAGAACTCATCCGCAAACTGTGGCCGTATATGCCATGCACCAGTGACCAGATGTGAATCAAACATAGCGCCACAAACGCGTCACATGTTTTGATCCCGCTGCGGCACAGAATTCGGCTTCCTAGGCTGTGCAGCTGTGGTGAAACAGGTTCCCCACACGGCACTGTGCCGTGATGCGGGGAAGTTGGGGGTGTTTTGATGGGTGTTTGGCATCTATGACAACCAGGCTCAGGCCGGTTTGTTTGAAAATAGGGTACAGACCCCCAAAAATACCAAATACAATTTAGGCTAATCATCATTTTCGCATTAGAATGACCAGATAACCGGGGTAAATTCCCTATTTTCAGACATACCACTGACTTGCCGAACATGCTCACAGCGTCGCCCAACATGTGCAACAAATGCGTGAGACGCTGCAACACTGGATAGCGATGGCATCGGCATTAGCGCAGGTCCACATAGCGCCAGAGGGATTTCTTATCCCACCAGTTCTGTACAGGTATCCTCCCCTCTGTACAAGCTGCATCCAACACAAAGGTTGGGCAAATATGACACTGCATCGACAATCATCAATGCTTCTGCTGCAATCGAATATCATAGTTCCGGACGGCAGACACAATTGTGGACAACTTCTTTTCAACCAAGCAAATCTCTTGTTGCAGTTCCACACAACGAGGCCTTGCCTTGAACTTGATGGTCTTTGTGTACGAGATGTGGTACAGCTTTGCCATGGCATGCAATGCTGCCATTTCTGCAGTGCTGTCCCCAAGAGCCACCAAGTTCGCAATGGTCTGAGAGTTCTCCTTCACTTGACAGAAGGCCTCAACCTTCCATTGTGTTGGATCATCTGGAAAACGTTCCTCAAACTTCGCTCGTGCGCTGATGATTTCCACATCACTCAAGTGCTTCGCAAGCGTTGGCAAGTGCCTGCCACAGCTGTGCTCCACCCAGCCTTCAATCGCATTGGTGATGATGATCACAGTCCCTAAGGTTTTCGCCAATTCCAACAACTTCAAAGCCTCTTTTTCTAATGCCAAAAGTTCTTGGTTGCTGGGCGGCTTTCCGCTTTGCAACGCTGAGGTACACAAAAGCGTGTCATCCCAATCAAAAATGATCAGAGTACAGTGTTGCCGAGGTCTCTCCTCCCTTGGCTTGTAGACAGTATCTGCTGCCGGTGGTGGCATGCCATTTGCGATGCCAAGCTTAAACAAGTACTTCCTGTTGGATGGTTGTGGTTTCTCAAAGTCCTCCTCTGGGGTAGCTTCGCCTTCTGACCCACGAGGGGTCCCTTCCTCAGCAACTTCAAAACGAGGAGTCGAATCTGAAGTCGGTAAGCTGGGGTCTAGTCCTTCATCTGTCGAATCAGCTGTGTCAGCTGATGGTGACATGGGACAGAACACCGCAATGAACGAAAGATACAGCCGTGCTGCCAAAAAGGTTCCCGAAATCTGCTGTGTTTTTTGAGCACGGACTGCAGAGTAATTCACAGCTGCATTTTCAGGGGGAGAACTTGTAGAAAATGGAGCTTTGAATCATGGTACATGTCTATATGTTTCATATAAGTCTGAATCTATATGTGTACATTCATATGCTGTGGAAACATCATTTGGGCCCCGAATTTGATCCAAAGCGAAACTTCCCTACCTTTGCGCATCCACAACTCGGGCCTCCTTCATGGGGTTGTTTCTTTGTTTCCTCGGGTACTCAGGGATACTCCCATCAAGGGCATCCAAACATGTTCATCAACTGCTCAAGTATCAGGTTGTGTTCAAACACCGGGAACATCCTGAGCACTGGGCAATTTGTTTCGCAACAGCAGCATCATGCTGCGGCAAAGATTACACGGCTGAAATTCCCAGCCAAGCATGGCAGCATGGGGGTGTATTTGTGGCCTTGCGGGGGTGCTTGTCAGCTGGTCGTTTTGATGGTGCACACCAAGTTGCCTTGAAAGGCTCGCCACTGAACATGTGATTGATCGTCTGCTGGTGAGTGTTCATAGCAGCCAGGTGTTTCTACTGATTGCTTGAGGCGGTCCAAATCCATCGGTAACATATTCAAGGCACTTCAACCACCACAAAAATGGTGATTGCACTCAAACTACACGATGGACAACAATGGGCCATATGAATTCCATAATCTGCATGCAACTAGGTATATAACGGTATATATATATACAGTACATAGTTTCAGCCCATACATGCTTGATTGATGGTTTAAACCCACGCAGAAATAAGCTTGCAAAGTTGATTGGGATCAGCATCCGTTCTTTGGCTTGAATCTTATGTCTAAAAGCACTGAAACCATCAGCCAAAGGGTCATTCTAAACATCATGCAAAACCTTCACACGTGATTCACCAACGGGCTTTCTCCTCAAGTCCAACATCATTTATCTTCTTTATCATCATCATTCCTTTAAAACGGTTTAGAAAGATCATACTTTCCTACATTATCCCAACATATCCCAACCATGACATAAAATGGCCATAGCTTGCATGTAAATCCCTAAATTGGTTACTGGCTCATGGCACCCTGCTACCCTTCTGCTCAAAACAAATCAGCTTGCGGATGTTCTATGATGTTCATCCACCAAAAATCTGGTGTTCCAAAGGTAACTTACCCTCTGGTAATTTAACATAGCTATTGAAAATGGCCCATAGAAATAGTTGATTTACCTATTAAAGATGGTGATTTTCCATAGTTTTACATTAGTTTTCTAGAGGGTCAGATCCATCTCTTGTCCTGGAAGATGAAGGCCACGCCATAGGCCCCTTCGCAGAGTCGCAAAGCTGTGGCCACCACCTGGTCCGAAGTGTTCCCTCCCAGTGGGTCATTTGAGTGTCAGCATGTGACACTAGTGACATCTAGTGACTATGTATAGTTGGCTATGACATGTTATAAATTCCCATTGATATCATGGCAATTTTATAGTTGGGATTTATCATGATATCCTGGTGAATATCCCTCTATTCCCTGGAAGATAACAGTAAATCTCCATGAAAATCCCATGAAACCATGTTGTATGATCGATACCCGGCCGGTACGGCCAACTGCTGCCTCCAGCCAACTGGCACCATCCATCTGCATTTTCAAGTCCTGAAAAGCGCACTGAAAATAGTCCTCATACCCTCTGGTAATTTAACATAGCTATTGAAAATGGCCATTTATAGCGAATTTTCCCATTAAACATGGTGATGTTCCATAGTTATGTTAGTTTACCAGAGGGCAACTGGCATGTGCCTGTGCACACATTCAACTCATGTCAATTTCATGAATCTGAGACTTGGCCTATCCTGAACCAAGTGCGCCAAGAGTTCAGTGTCAGTCTGGCTGAGGAACTGGTAGCCTTTGCTTGACAGCCTCATGCTGAAGCGCAGGAACTGGCTGGAAGATAATCCCAGAAGTGGTGAATGTGGTGCTTGTCATCCGCCACTAGGATTCAGACTGCTCCTTGAGTGCCCTATGATTCTCAATAACACCGTTGTGCACCACCGCAATGCCTCAAAGATTCAGCCGTGGGAGGTCATCCCTGTTGAAATCAATTGGGGTTGCACCAAATTTGGACCATTCCATCCCATGGTTTACAGTACATATCATCATTTCCCCTTTCAGCCATCAAAAATTGGTGGCAAGACAAATTCCATTGACTCCAGTGAGGAATCAAACATTATTGATACTTAGCAGCTTGGCTCCCCCTTTTTGCTGGTGGACTCGCTATTTTTGCTGCTTAAACCGCCAGTTTTCTGGGTATTTGTAGATCATTTTCCTAGGGAAACCATGGCTTTTAACCACATCTTAAGGCATCCACTGGACTGCGAGGTGGCATGAGGATGCGCATTGATGTCAGACGGCTTTCCATGGGTTGCCCATCTCGTGTGCCTCCATGGCAGGAAAATGGCTGCATATGGCTGCTACTGCTGCCTGAAAATCTAGGAAAAAAAACATAAAATGATGGCTATTTAGTGGTTTGTGATCAACTTAAATTAATGTCACCCAATCTCATGGCTGTAATTGGGCACCCAAATATCAATTCCTGATGAAAAACAACCTCTAGGAATGGAATAGGGAGTTGTCCACTGACAGGCTAGATTGCCACAGGGTGATCTTTCTGCTTCGCAACATTTACAGGACATTGAAGCCGACGACCCTCCAGTTTCGTGTCAACACTACATAATGAATGAATAGCTTGTCAATAACTATAATTAATCATACTTAGTGAAAGCATATGGAGGTTTCTGGAAATGGTGGTACCCCCAAATCATCCATTTTTGTCGGGGTTTTCAATGAAATAAACCATCCAGCTATTGGGGGTACCCCCATGACTTAGGAAACCCCCAGATAATCGACAGTAATCATCATTAATAAACATTAATCAACATTAGTCAACATTCATCAACATTCATCAACACTGAGTCACTGAGTCTCTGAGTCGCTGGCGCAATTCCCAGAGTGCCTTTCACCGTGTCAGATGCTTTGGACACGTCCTCCTCTAAATTGGCAACCTGCAACCGCTGATCCCCAAGATGGACCCATTCTGGGGATTTCTGGGGGTTTTAAGCGGAAGATCATGAACCATGGAATTCTGTTCGGTAACACCCAATGGTCAGAGAAATGATGAGAAATGAAAATGTTTGGAGTCAATTCAGATGATTCAGATCTTCCCGAATCTTCCCCTCAGCACCTTGCCAACCTTCTTTCGCACTTTCAACGGCACTCCATGGATGCCAATGCCAGCTGAGTCATATCCCCGATACCTCTAGGGCTTCGACGCAGCAGATCATGGTTCTCAGGATTTCCAACCCAACTATAGCCTATGGAATAGTGATAGATGTCCGTTTTGGAAAAAAAGAAAAACACTATATCCATGGGCCCATGGGAGATCATGGGAGCATGATGGAGTATGTTGTTCTAAACATCAGAAATGGCTCAACAATGCTCAACAGTGGCGTGTCGCTTTGGACCGACTGGCATGGACAGGCCATACAGGGCAGCTAAGATCTCGACTCCAGGCGCTTGAGGGCAGTGATCAGCAAAGCGGCTGCCTCCTTGTCACCAATGTACGCAAAAATTCCACACATCGGCACCTGTGCAGCGCTGGGAAAGGGGTTGGAAAGCCCTAACTCGGGCTGTCCCCCAAAAAAGTGGAGAAGACTCCAATTTCCAGATGGCCTACCTAGATTTTATGTGGAGATAACCATTGCCTGGTATCCTACTGTTCAGCCCAAAGTAGCTGCTGGTAGGTTTAGATGGTTCTTCATCTCCCTCGAATAAGTGGGAAAATCTTGGAATACATGATATAAATCGGATTGAACTCATTAAAGTGGAAAATCTTCGAATTGAATTGCGGTGAGGATCCAGATTTGACCCAAACCCAAGCCCATTGCTGCGCAGTTCGGTGTACCTCAAGGAGCACATGGTATCCTCCGCCCAAGTGGCGATGTCAACTTGAGCCAGAACAAGTGGGCCAACGTGGCATTGCCAGGAGGAAAACCGACGAAATTTAGGGAAGTCGGGTGATGTCCATGATTTATCATGTTAACATTTTTACATATATATATATATGTGAATTATATGATTCCATGTGCATATGTATATAATTATATATATAATTATATATATATATATGTATATATATATATGTATATAATTGTGTTATATATATATATGTATACAATTATATATATATATGTATATAATTATATATATATATTGTATATAATTATATATATATGGTTGTAGATCAAAACCCTGGTACATCCTGGTACCCTCAGTGAACATCGACATAGCTGAAATATGCATGTTCATTCCCCCCAAAGTCCGGCAATTCAAAGATCTATGTCCCCTCCTTGCAGAGGTTACATCCCAACTTATGGGGTCATCAACCAGTCTGTATCAACAAGTATCAACTATATATATATTATATAATATATATATATATAAGATATATATATATAATATAATGCATATAATTATATATATATAATACATATATATATATATTCGATGGCTGTAACTCAGTTCTATCCCAAAAAAAAGAACTATGTTCCAATGGTATCTCCATGTTTATGCATCTTTGTTGGTTAAACCAGCCATTTTCTGTGGCACATCTCGATTTTCAACGCGCCTTCTGGCCCATGCGTGGGAAATGGGCTGCTTCCAGGCCAGCTGCTGTTGTTTTCCATGGCGAGCGTTCCAAGGGGCAAAAGTAAGATAGATGGGTCGCCTGGCCACTGGTGTGTAAATGATGTGTATGTATATATATATATATATGGTATACATATATTACATTCTGATGTATCATGTAGATCGTACCCAGGAATATGTTTTCTGATGATCAGTCTTGACATTTGGAATGATACATCTATTTCAAAAATATGTTCGTTTGGGTATATTATATGATCTAATATGATCTATTTATTGATAATCTAAATATGATATTATAATAGTTTAATGGTATTTGATATGATATTACAATACCATTTAACATTGATAATAGGATATTATATTGGTATATATTGGTATATCATTAATTATCCTATTATTGATCATTGATCCCAATATGATATTATATGGTATTTGGGATCTATCATGATATATAGATTATCTTATTTGATATACCATATTTATTAGATAATCTATTATTAATATTATTGATAGTCTAAATATGATATGATATTATAATCCTGGGACAACAACACTGGGTTCAAAGTCTTGATCTGCAAGCTGAGGACTTCAAACCCGGCCTTGTCCTGATCGACAAATGGAATTCTTTCTTGGAGGTTTAACTGGGAAAAAACATATTCCACATTTTCACATGTTAAGAAACTACATAAGAATGGATAAGATGTTAAGAAACTGTATAAGAATGTTTAAGAATGGATAAGATGGTTTATAAGATGGTTGTCACGGACTTGTTTTAAACTGGGATGCACATCCAAGTAGTAAAATGCACCAAGTACCAGCAACAGATCGCATGAAAAGGGCTCCAGACTTTTCACTTCACCGGGTGGTCCCTGATCGACGTGAAACATCCACTGGGCTACGGGCTTACCACTTTAGCGGATGCCCTCTCTAGCCGTTTTGCCAGTTTCATTAGCGATGGTATCGTCTGCACCCTGGCCGCGCCCAAGGCACCCAGGGTTGAGTCCAAAATGTCATGTTCCAAAAAATAGGAGTTCGTTGTTGTTTGCAGTCACCGTTTCAATCTATTCCCTCTTTGATACAAAAATAGCCTCAGTCCAGAGATGTCGCAAACTTCGTGGCTTGTTGCGATTGAAAATAGCCTGTTCTGAGTTCAGGGGAAGACCTTATCTTGCTTCAACAGCACTGAGTATGTCAACCATCGTGACCAACCATCAACGTCAAAGAATGGGATCATTACTTTCCACCAAAAAAAATGGCATGGCACCCATAAACTATAAAATTGAGTACTATAACATGTTATAACCGTCAAAAAATGTACTTTCGTTCCATTATGTTTAATTTCTAACTCCGAAGAAACATGGTATGGTAATTAATATAGTGACTAAACTAGACTATGAAAGCAAGCAACCAAAAGCGTCACCGCCAGCAGGGCTTCTCAACTATGGTCGCCTTGGAGATGAAGTACTCCGCGATGTCTGGGTAGCCATAGGCAAAGAGGAAATGAATTCCAGTGTTGCCTCAACTCCGCAATGCGAATCATTGGACTTCAATTGATGATTCATAGGCTGCTATATGGGGGGGTCCTATGTCAATAGCTGGATGGCTTATAATGGAAAGTCCTATTAAAATTGATGATGTGGGGTACCCCCATTTCAGGAAACCTCCATATTCATACCAAGTAAGACGAATATGAATAATTAATTGATATTAATTGTATAGCAAATGCATACAAATGCTTCAAGAAACTTCAGCAGCATCATGTACTTCTTACCAGACATATCAGGCATAACGCGACAATTTTAAGGGCCGGACCTTTCAGGTTCTGCGCGTCCATGTCTCCACCGTATTTGATGGCCTTAAGAGATCAAGTGAAAGCAGCAGTGATCTGACCATTCTTCGAGCACTTTCAACTGACCCATCGGCCCATCATCTGAGTCGTCCACCAGCTTTGCAATCCTTTTGTTCCCATTTTGACACGCAATGTGAAAGAGCGAGTTTCCTTGGCTGTCAGAGGCATCATCAGAGACTCTCTCCATGTCTCGCAGTCACAGCTCCTTTTTTTGCAAAGTCTCCAAAGGAATCGGTGTAGTCCGGATTGAAGCCAGCCTCCAAAGCCGCCTCCACTTCCTTGTGCCTGACAGAGTTGCACCATTTTGCACCGATTCCAATCATGTAATCTCCTGGAGATATGCTGGCAATTCCAACATGTACCAATTGGTTCTTCAGCAAGCCTGGAACCCTGATGTTCATATCTGAGGTGGTCTTCATGGATCCTTCTCGCCATGCCAATGCTATCAGAAAAACAAATTATCAGTCCCCTTTATGAGCAACGGACATTAAATTTAGGTTACTGCAACAGCCTGGGATGGACTCTACCTCGCTTTCCATTCCCTGACCTCGTTTTGATCACTGACATGGTTTTTTTTTAAACGCCGCCGCTGGTTTTCATCTTTTCTAAGTCTTAAATTTGACTCACCTTGTTTTGCACCCAATTCTGGGGTGAAGACGCCAATTCTGGGGTGAAGACGAAAAGTAGTTCCACCCAAAGGTGTGTTTTCCTGCTGTTTAGCACAATGAAACGCCGTTGCTCACGGCCCCACCTCCCATGCCGCGCAGCACTGTACACCTCCGATGACAGGCTCAGGTCCGCAGACGTCAAGAAAATGGCTTTGGTAGTGTTGGGTGAGGTTGGATCCCCAGCATAGATAGATAGAGATAGAGATAGAGATGGAGATGGAGATGGAGATAGAGATGGATAGGAAAGGATAGGAAAGGATAGGATAGGACAGGATAGGATAGGATATATCGATAGATACATAGAGAGAGAGAGAGAGATAGAGAGATAAATAGAGAGAGAAAGAGAGCATATTCATAAACTAATGTTACTAATATGTAATTTGATGTATTTGATGTTGTCATAAGTCCAAGCCCATTATGACTACATAGGATCTACAGTACTGTACGGTTGGCAACACAAAGCTGGGAAGCAAAACCCAGCATGATGCCCTGCCTGACGTGGATCCAGCGAAACTTCTTCCTGACGTGGATCCTCTTCTGGAAGACCTGCAAACATCTGCCCATCTTCAGATCCCGCCTTTTGTCTCACAGACTCCAATATGGATATGGCTCCTTGAAATTGGATCAGTCCAGGGACCCACAAATTGTGTAATGATGTGTAATGTGTAATAGCTTGATGCAGTTTAACCATCCCAAATAGGGAACCCCAGTTTTGAGCCATACTCATGGCTTCAATTCGTTTCATACTCCAGATGTCCCCAAATCGGGAAATCCTGAGCTGGCCATTTTTGCTGTGGAAATCGATGGATTTAGGGATCCCAATTTCAACTCGGCCGTGTGTGAACCCGCCTGCTGGCACTGGTGGAGGGGGAGGTGGCTTTGGCGGTGCTTGTACAAACCTGCAGCCCGAATCCAGGCAATGTAGTAAATCTGAGGAGGTCTATAGCCTATGCATCAGGCTCTCTTCATGCAACTGCAAATCGACCTCTTCCCCAACCAGAGCCCAAGTCTGCGACGCATCAAACGCAGCCGCCATGACCGCCTTCTGTTTGCGGCCAAAGGCCTGCGATGAAAAACTGCTGCAGAATTGTCAGGACACAGCGCAGAGTGCCATGCCATGCCTCGCGCTTGTCCAGGGGCTGACTGAAGGTCAAACCTGCCGATCTCGCTGCTGACAATGTCATCTTGGTTTTTTGCCAATGACAACTGTTGAGTAGCGCACCCTCGTAGTTGCTCAGCTCAGCAATTCGAGCTGAACCAACCTCAGCTGCCGTTGTTGTTCTCATCCAGCGATTTACTGCCTGCAACTTCGGGGGTGTAGTTCCAGCCTGTGATTGAGTATATAACCATACTTATATAATATCCCAACACATCCCAACTTAACGGGGTAGTTACCATTATGTGTATGTATGTGTGTGTGTATATATATATACATATCAATATAAATCCAGACATATTACCATGGTATTACCATGGTTATCTCCATTTTTTCACCGCAACTGCACCTCCACTGACGTCGATTCTCAGCTTCTGACGCTTGAGTCGTACAGGGAGCCGAACTCCGAGGAGCGAACGGACGGCTCGGGACTGTAAAAGTTCGAAGTCCTGGGAGCCCCAGCCATCCGGACGGGGAAGATGTGTATGTGTATATATATACACACAGACGCATAATTATGATTAATTATGCATGAATAATTATGCATATATATATACATATATACATATATATACATATATATATATATACAATATAACCATCAAATATGTTTGGAGAAAACACATTTTGAGTGCAAGTCAAACAGAATTTTACAATTCTATTACACTAGGTAAACGAAGAAGACCCCCGTGCCTGGCACTAAGATCCGGAAAAGGTCCAGTGCCAGCACCACAGACGAAAGCCTCCAAGGTCCGGATGTGGCAACTGCGACATGCCATGGGCAGGACTTTGATCTGCAATGATTACCACGCCAACTCTTGAAACAACACCAAGTCCAGAGTTCAATTCAAGAAGTTATGTCATTCTCAGATCTGCTTTGTTTGGAAAACAAATGACCTTCTTATTCGAAAGTCAAAAAGGAACTCAAAATGTTCAGCTGAACTTTTCAGCCTCTGCTGGCGTCGGAGTGTAACGCCCGGAGCCAACACTCCTTGCAGGAAACGACAACCAAAAATTTAGGCAGCCTTGACAGAAACCATAGGTTTCAATACTAAAATGGTCTAATAAGGGATGATTTGGGGGTACCCCCATGGTAGGAAACGTTCAAATACTTTCAAAATCTTTAGACTCTTCTCCTTACTTTGTTGCCACGTTGCTGTCCTGACAACTAGTACTAGTTGATTGGCCATCCCAATAAATCAACACGTTTCCCCATCATTATCCCAGGTTCTCATGGTTAAATCCATTGTTTTGGCCTGGTCAAGTCCCAATGATCCCAGTCTACCCATCCCGCCTTCCAGAGAGGTTACTACGAGAGCTCCTGGCCGATCCAACAGCAGACCCTGGCGCAGCCATGGGGAGAAGCCAAGGGGAAGCTGTTGGGACCCACCAAAAATGCTGGGTTTTTTTTGGCGCGGAAATGTGCTAAGGCAGTGATTTTGGGTGGTCAATACTTCCATACTTCCAGCATGTTGAGTAACAACACTCAACCTGTTGAGAAGGAATGGTTGCAAGCTACAAATGCCCTGAAGTTCCTGAAGAGCAGATCATTGTGCTGTCTGGTATTTCGTGAGTTCAATGGGTCCAGATGTTGCACTGATTCCTGATGGTATTTTTCTGGATGAAGAATACATAAGTCGATTTACATGCATGGCATAGATAAATTTTATTAATAACAATAAATCGGTACAGTATCTGGGATCTGTGATAAACTGTAGTGTCATTTAATATATATATATATATATCCATCCACAAGTAGGTGGAGTCCAAATGGTGGAGACATTCAGAATTCCAGAGGCAGTACCCACTCACGAGTTCTCGCAGACATTGCAAGTATCCGCTAAGCTTCCTGCGGTAGATGTCAAAGTATAAGGATAGAGACTTGCACACTGAAGTGGAGGATTACTAAAATGGAGGTACCCACAAATCATCCAGTTTAATATGATTTTTCATTATATATATATATACATTTATAAACCATCCGTTTGGGGGTACCCCCATGACTCAGGAAACCCCCAGTGTCGAACACTACCGGTGTTCACCTGGTGCAGGTGACAAGGGTGGCGTTGGAGGATTCCGTGGAGTGCTCGCATTGGATCCTGCGCAAGGGCGTAGTTCCACTCATGTCCAGGATTAAACTTTTAATTCCTTTCGGGGACTAAACGATTAAATGATTAATTTGTTGGGTGAGTACTAGTCTTTTGTTTTTTCTTGGAGGGTACCATTGTAAGTTTCGAACCATTGGTATCGCATATTCACTATTTGGGGGACCTCCCTCATTGGTGAACTGGGATTTTGTTAATCCGGATGGACATTACAGTCACCGAACAGGTCCCACAATTGGTTTGAGTCACTCAAATGGGTCTGTTAATCTCCGTGGGGTATACCTCCATGTCTAATGGCCATTGAAAATGTTAAAACATGGCCAGGTGATGATCAACCGCTGGATGCTGCGCGCCTGCCGCAGAACCAGCTCGAGAGTTTCGAGCAGAGCCCTGAGGAGTCAAAGCCTGGCTAGGGATAGTGGAAGGATTCATCCTGACACAGGACATCAATTTCTGCCATATGATTCATTCATAAGCTTCATTCATAATTCATAAGCTTCAATAAGTTCAATATGAACATGTTTCCAGCGAACTTGGGGATTATATATAATTATATATATATATTATATATATATATATCCCAACTTAGATCCCAACAAAAAGGTTGTAAAAAAAACCATGGTCCCACTTTTTGGTTCACCCCGGGCCTGACCCAGTGCCCCAACGGGCCTCTTTCCAGGCAAAAGGATCCCGGATGCTGCCGCTCGCCTGGAAACCATCCACTGATCCATTGGAAAGGCGATGGAACCCGCTGGTAAACAGCCACATGACAATGGACAATCACCATGTTTAATGGTTAAATCAACTATAAATGGCCATGTTCAATTCAATAGACTTAGATATGTTAAATTACCAGAGGGTATGTAATAATTCAATCATGTCATTCGGATTCATGGGATATGAACGGCATTCGATGGAAGATTCTAAGAGGATATTGCTGGGATATTAATTGGATATCAATGATAATCGAGGATTAGTAAACCCCCAGTTTAAGAATAGACCGGGTATCAATCTTACTAGTGATTTATCGCCATTTGGGGGCCCGGGGGCCACCCCTAATTAATTAATAGTCAGGGTTTACTAATCTGAGGTTGACATTACCTCCACATGATTGTTGAGATATCATACCCCCAATCTGTGGGTGATGTTAAACACCACCCCGGCAAGGTTGGTTGACAACACATCGCCAAGCTCCCACGGCTTACGGTGCCTGTGGTAGGGGCGGGCCATACATGGGAATCCAAGACCCTCGCAGTTGCAAAGATGAGCGAAACAAGTAGAAAGGAAAGGCTTTTGCGGCTTCTGTCAATACTTATCGCAATGCAAGAAACAGCCAAAGCTCAAAGCAACTAAGAAAAAACAAGGCCTCTGAAAATGCAGGCGCTTGGAAAGATCAGTTCAGGTGTCCATCCAAGAGAACTTGTGCTTTGGACGTATACACAGTGGCTGCTCTGAGTAGAGCTAGTCTGATTGGTGTGTGGTGCGCAATGTTTTTGTTGATTGCTTGTTCTGGTTGCTTTCTCTTTTAGTTGAGCATGAGCATGACTTAGCAACTTAGCTTTCAGTGCTCTCATTTACAAAGCTGTTCGTCTAGGGCTACCGAAAAATCAGAGCACTCACCTTAAAAAGAAAACTCCTTGAGAACAATGCGAACAGGTATCACTCACGGCCCTGGGCCCCATGCAGTCATATGCAGGACACAAGCTTTTATAAATACTCCTTGCGAGGGTTATGTACCACCTAAATGTGCTTGTCCCAACTCGAACTGGCACAAGTAGCGGCCCATCATTGCAGGTAGTCTGTTTCCGCAGTGAGACATGCTACCCAGCTGCAGTCTACCTTGCTGTGCGGGACACTCCAATTTCTTTCCCCTCGTGCTCGCAACTTCAAGAAATTCCGGGATTTTGTACATGCAAACGGTCAGGACGGTCAGGACAGGACATCTTCCACAACTCACTGGCAGCTTCGCCTCATGACCGAATTGATCACACCTGGCGTTGGGGACCAGATACCGGCCCAACGACTGTGGGACAAAGTCCGCAGGACCAAAGAACTTTTCCAACAGCCGACCTTGTGACCTTGGCCTTCATCATGGCCACATTAGTCCATGCACTTCGACATCCTTCAGCAGAGTTTTTGCTTCTTGGCTGCACGACCTGCCCATGGCACAGCCCAAGTCACTGACATCTCTTCACTGGAGAAGAGTTCTGCACTTTTACACATGCTCACAGTATCTCACCCTGCGGTCATCAATGCAATGGGAAACCCCCATGGGAAACCCCCTATACATGGAGGTTTAAATCGGAAAATCTTCTATGTCCGTGGGCAAATTGTCCGTTGCCAATGAGCAGGACGGGCTTCAAGTCGCCCCCACGATGGCTCCTCTCCACAACTATACCGATCTTCAAGAACAAATCGCGTCAGAGTTTAAAGTCTCCTTGCAAAGACTTCTTTAACAGTAGTCTGTATTTCTGGGGGTTGGTGTGGAGCCACCACAAAAACACTCAGCTCGGATGAAGAATCAATCCCACAAAAGGAAAAGAAAAATCTTCGAAATCACGTATTGCTGAATGCTTTATTGGCTACTTATCTGATATCCTACCCTCATGTCGTCGATGAATATTATCCAGCCAGGTCTTTCTTGCTTGTTCATATTCCGATTCCACTTGTGAGATCCAACTTTGCTGATTGGTTGTATCATTTTATTTGTCCCATTTTGTTGATTAGTTGTATATGGTTGTATCATGTTAAAAAGTCATGCCCTCCTGGATGGCTCAAGAGTCTCGTGCCCTGCAGTTCACGTCCAAAAAAGAACGGAATGGTCGACACTTTGGGATGTGAATAACAACCCATCTGAATCAACAAACCTACACATACAACCTTGTAATTTGATATTCCCATCCATAAATCATCATAAATCATCATAAATCATCACAAAACATCACAAATCATCAAAAATCATCATAAATCATCATAAATCATCATAAATCATCATAAATCATCATAAATCATCATAAATCATCATAAATCATCATAAATCATCATAGATCATCATAAATCATCATAAATCATCATGATTCGGTGTTTTCTAAGTTTTGACCCACATCCATATCTTTGGGTCTTGCCTCGATACTCCGAAGCGCGGCCCTTGCCAGACTTGACACCTGGCAGGGCCCATTGGCCATGGTCAAAACATGGGATGCTCATCATCCAACTTGCAATCGATACATATATCAGACATGTACATCATATAAATGTAATATGTTTGGATACAAATAGATAGTTGTGACTGGCCCAGGAGCAAAAAACACGGATAAACACGGCATATCATAAACTATATACTTATATATATATATATCATCAAAAATCCAAAACAGGACACGCACTTGCCTATCCAACTGCCTGGCGGAAGCGCCTCCATCATGTCCAAGATCTTGAAGAAATCTGGAAAGATCGACGCCGCGATGCGTGATCTCCTCTCGCAGCCTCGCAACGTTGTCGGGTCGTCTGAAATGCCTCATTTCACATGATGTGTATATAATAGTGTATTGTAGATCTATATATAACTATAGCATGTGTGTCTGTGTATATATATATACAAAAAAATGTGCTGTATGTCTATATGACTATAGTATGTACATATGTGTGTATAATTCTGTAAGAGTACATGTATGTGTATAGTGTATATAATGTCTATGTGTGTGTGATGGTGATACATACATTGTTAGATACATACCTGCTGTTGCAGGACTCATCTTTGCTGTCAGCACTACATGCACTGCATCCAATTTCTCAATCCACAGAGGAGAAATTGGTAAATCTGCTGCATGATCTCTTCCTGTCCTTGAGCGTCGCTGAGCAGTCTCCTCATAAATACTTTGCCAATCCTTAGAATCACATAGTCTGCAGTTTGAAGAGCCCTGTCACTGCCGGTAGCTGGCCAGGCAACGCACCAAAAGGATGGATGTGATGAAGATTCAATGCAGTGCCCAATTGATCAAACAGCGAAAGTTCGATATCACAACGGTGATGCCCCTCAAAGCTTCACCCAAAACAACAAGGCACCACCTCGATGCCCAAGGAGCGGCCTGGATCAGCCACCTATTTTCTCACGCGCCACTCATGTGAAAAATCACTAAGGCCAAAGGGTTCCCTCAGGGAATCAGGGCCCAGACGGCCACGGTATCATGAGTGTGACAACATGTTGTTCATGTCATCAGAAGTGATCATGGGCACATGTGAATCATGCGAAACAACAGAAGGCGGAGGTAACACATCATAAAAGTAGCCAGATTCGCATGCCCCATAATCTTTTGCCGAAGCTTGCTGTTTTTCGCGTAGCTTCAACTTCTTTGAACTGACAAAATTGGGATCGTCTATGAGCGTCCAAAACCCGGTGTTTAAGACTTTCATCAAGGCACTATTAGGAACGGACTTAGTCAAAGCATCAGCTAGCTGAGCATTACTATGAACCCACCTGGTAATCGTCTGACCTTTCTTCAGACGTTGGAAAACTGACATCATGTCTAGGGCTGAATATTTTTCTTTCAGTCCAAACCCACTTGTCATGGTCGGACCCTTGCGAATTACGTCGTAGAGAGACTTGGCATCTGTCACTAGGATTCCTTTACACTGCTGAATTAACGAGCCTGGATCACGGTCAGGAATGTCATAGCCACACATTTCAAGCCATTCCAGTCGAATGAACATTAGTTCCTCCTCCGTGATGGAGTAGGCCTGAATTTCAGCACTCAAAGAGCTCCTCGCTATTCTTGGCAACTTTCCGGACTTCCAACTGATTGGATTCAAAGCGCTAGGTTTCCCTTCAAGCATGCATGGATCTGCTGCAGCAATGAAGTAACCTCCCGAACTAGAGAGATCCTTCCTGTTCCCCACTGCCGCATCACACCACGCCACAAAGACAACATCCCGTATATGCTCCACTGAAAGTTTGTGGTACTTCAGGGAAACATGTCGGTTGTTGTAGACTTCTCGGATCAGTTTGTTGGTCTCCCGGAGAGTTGAGATCGTTGGTTTTGAAATCTGACTCTGCAAAGCGCTGAGCCTTGCAGCGTGCTGGGGAGCGCTTTGGTACACGCGCCATTGCAAGCCACCCAGAGCGCCACGCAGCTGTTGCTTCTCTTCAGGAGAGACATCAGAGTTTTCATGGCGATCCTTGAAGACTATTGGTTCGATGGTTGTGCAGTATTCTGAGTGATTCAAAGTGACAGCACCTCCATGGTCCTGGATCACCTGGACCCCACAGTGCATGTAACTGTCTACTTCCCAGTCTGACCATTTATATGCCTGGAAGATTTCATTCATGGCTTTCTGAAACATCGGGTGTTCTGACGCTCCAGCAAATAAGAAATCATCGACGTGGGCAACGGCCAAACCTATCACAACCGGTTCGTCACCGGAACGATCTACCAGTCTCCAGCAACATGGCTCTGTCTGCAAAGCCTCAAAGCCAGCCTGAATCATGGTTTGGTTCACTGAAAAATGCCATTGGGCAGGTGCGTTCACCAGTCCATAGCAAGCCTTCATGATCTGTCCAATGGAAAACTGATCACCGCCCATTGCTTCGCTAAGCTCTATGACCGGTTTGGTATAAACCTGCCGGTCTTTTTCTGTTTCCAACCCTTGAAGAAACGCTGCACGCACATCGCCCTTGAGGGCTGTCCAGCCATTTACAGCACAAGCTGTGAAGAAAAGTCCACGAGTGCGCCTTGTCATAGTTGGTGAGGTAGGTTGTATTTCAGTGATATCCGGATCTTGAAAACCCACTATGACCAATCGCGCTTTGGCCGTGTCATCATGCTTGATGGTGTAAATCCATCTCATTTTCATGATTCTGTGTTTTGGAACTGCTTTTCTCACAAGCCTGATTGCCTCTTGGCTAATCCAGTTGGAGATTTCTTTAGCTTTTGCTTTCTTGAAGTCCTCAATGCGATCCTGTGGAATGTCGGACCACTTCAGTTCGACACCTTTTCGAATCTTCTGAGACACCCAGGTTTCTGAGTCCCTCAAAAACTTCTTCATCTCCTTCTTGGTATCCGGCAGTGGAACCTCCAAGTGATAAACCGGGGCTACAGGTTCACCCTCAGTCACCACATACGTTCTTTCCTGGTGCAGCAGTTCATGCAGAGTGAGGTGCATTTGTGCATCAGGTGCTCGCACTTGTGCTCTCACAAAAGGTTCGTGTTGCTCCAGCTCAGTTTTCTTTCCATGGCTGCGTGGAAGTTTAACTACTGCGGGAGGCTCAACACTGTTGGGTCTCTTACCCTGTTGGGCCATGTCATCACCCCCAAAAGAACCACTGTTAGAACCACTACTACCCCCAAACTCAACCGATTGTTTACTATGTACAGCCGGTGCCTCCGCCGGAAACCCTTTTGTGGGGCGCCGGTCCCCAGATTGCCCTGGCGCTCTTGCCTCAGGGATCTTATCCGGTCGTTGTGAGGTCTTGTTTTGTTCTTTTGACTCTTTCACTTCAGGTGCACGACTCCTACTCCTAGCTTGAGACCTACCGCGAGCTTCCCGCTCTCTGTACTGTGGTTGCTGCTCATCTTCTATTAGATCATCAAAACGTTGATACTGACCCTTTTCCACTAAGTGCAAAAGAGAGGTAAAACTCCATGGCATGGTAATGGCATCAGAATGTTCTGAAATCAATTTCTCTCTCTCAGATGCATGGCGTAACTGATGAGGTGAGCAACGTTTCAGCTTGCCCGCAGCAATGATCCAAACAACGGATCCTGGCTTCTTTGAAGCCGGCTGAGTTTCAGTTCGTGTTTCAGTTGCTAACACTCTGGCCGGACCATACCACCGTGCAAGACCCACCTTTGGTGTGTCTAGCCCTGGATGAGAGAGTGTCTGCGTCATCGGGGCTTTAAAACGCTTATAATACACGGTGTCCCCTGGTAAAAACACTTGGTGAGGTCTGGCTTGTGAATTCATGGCTCGGGATACTTTCATAGCAGCTTGTGTTTTACGGTACTGTTCTTCAGCCCTAACCCTAAGTTGGAGATTCGACCTAAGATCAGTGCCTAAGGTACCCTCAGCTGAATGAATTGGGATTGAATGACCACCCTCAAAGTACCTATTGTCCAGACTTGGTAGCCTACCATAAGCCCATTGACTAGGTGCAAAACCCCCAACCCTATCCAATTCATTGTGAGCCGAAACAACATGAACGACTGCTGAAAAGGGCTCAGCATCAAATCCACGTAGAACGGCACGAATGTCGCTCTTGACCTTGCCGATAGTGGACTCAATGATGCCGATCTGTCCATGGTCCTCGGCTGGGCATGGATCCAAATCAATGCCTCGTGCCAGAGTCCAGTCTTCCAGATATTTGCCGCGAAAGGCACCTTCTGGGTCACAACGAATTCGATTCGGATAACCGTGGTACTGCACCCAAGAACGCTCCAAGCCATTCACCATCTCTTCGGATGTTGCATTCCGATGGTCACCCTGTCTAGTCCGAAACAGCTCATGCGCAACCAGAAATCTGCTCGCTTCGTCGCACATAAAAAGGACATGCAAGGTGATATCACCCACAGGAATCTGTCCCACATCAATTTGAACCGTGTGCCACAACACCTCGGTGGTGTGGAAAGATACAGACTTGTGTGGAGTTGGCAGCTTGATTTCCATACAGTCATCACATTGGTGCCCTAATGCCAACTCTAACATCCGTGGATCCACACCTCGAGCCTTCAACATGTTATGCAACGCTCGGTTTGTGGGATGTCCAGCTCTGACATGCAATTTCCGAATGAGTTCTTTCTTTTCTTTGACTTCCTTCTCACTCCAAGCTGATTCAACATGTTTCTGATCAACTGCAAATGCAAAGTCATGGCGTGGTATGTCATGTGTCTCCTCTGTTTCATGCGTTTCACGTTTGTGGCCACTGACATGACATGCTTCAGAAACATGAGAGGCTAACCGCTTACCTGACCTGCCTGAGTCTTCCAAAATCACTCGTGCAATTCTCCGACACATGGCAACTGGATAAAATGCTGATGACTTCGCCCTACCATGTCCTAGACACTCAGCATGTTGATGTGATCCATCGCATTGTATGTGGAGTGCACTGTGAAGAGCAGGACTAGTGGTTTTGATGGTCCATGGTTTGTTCATGAGCTCCCCCGTGTCTGGCGCCCTAACATCAACCATACACCCATCAAGTTTGGCAATCCACAACATGCCTTCACGCTCCAACGAATCAAAGAACTCTCGAACTTCCTTGAGAAGCCACCCTCGGTTACTTCTAGGCCATTCCCAACCAAGATCACCACCTTGCGCCAACTGTTGCTGACAAAGCTTGACCACATTGGCAGCAAGTTTCCTAGCTTTTCTGACCTTTTGTTTCAACCGTTTGATTTGTTTTTCGTTTCTTTGATTCATGTTTTGAACTACGCTCGTTGGACCACAATCAGGAGAAACCCATAAGTATCTAGGACGAACAATGTTGATGAAGTGTGAAGCCCTTTGAAATCCAGTTTCAGTGAGAAGATCCATGTTGGTTTCAAAGTTGACTCGGAAAGCTTTACCACCCTTTTCGACAACAACTTTAGTCAAATTGCTTTCGGGGGAACAGCAAACTTCAACCAGATCGCACTTGTGTGTGTCAGCGGTGCACGCCATTAGTACCTCTACAAGTTCACTGTGTGCATTGCCCAAACTCTGAGTCAATTTTTCACGAAGCTCATCGGTCACGGCTCCAGTGCAAAAACATTCATCCTCATATGATGAATGCATCAAGGCATCATCACTCAGTTGAGGTGCGTCATGAGGGATCAAGGACTGACTTGGATCCACTCCCTGGTGGTGCCCTCCTGCTCCTGCTGTTCGGCTGGGAGGGTGTGCTCTCGCTTGACAGTTTTCTTGGGTCCGGTCTCCACTGTCATTGGGCCCTCGGTGAGGTCGATCTGGTCTTGTGAGGTCTTTGGAGGTGTCGAAAGAGCAGGCTTCTGAGCTGATTGCTGCGACACCTTCTTGCCTGTGGCTTCCTTGACCTTGATCTTCTCCTTCTGGATTGCCTCCAACTTGCGAAGGGCTGATGCTTCCGCACCATCCAAGCTGATGCTCTTTGTGCGAAGCTCCTCTGCCGTGGCATTCGGAGTTGTCTCCAGCTTGTCTTTGACGTCCGCCATCAAAGGCCCTGGGCTGCGATAGCAACCCTTGGCTGCCCACGTTGGAACATACATGAGCCTCAGAGCACAACGGCTGCACGTCATCCACAGCGCATGGCCATTCGAGCCGCTCAGGCTGCCCCGGGCAAACGGAGCCAGTTGATGACGGCCCATGCACGGCTCTCCGGCCGATCGGCTGTCCCGAAGATCGCACCCCTGACAGCGACTCCAATCGAATCGGGTCAGGTCCAACTTTGACTTCTTGCCTGAGATCTCGGCCACCATCTGTTTGCCAATCTCTTCCAACTTCTGGGTCGTCACCTGGGAGTCCAGAGTCTCGGAGAAGCGCTCCATGTTGAGAAACACGGAATGCAGGCAGGTCAGATGGCGAGCTTGAGTTTAAGGCTGCAGTGTGAAGAGTCTCCTCGCACTCGGCCATGTCCGCATGTGCTCCACTGGAGTCGCTGTGAACTTCAACTACATGAATGTCGTGCATGGGACTCGCCGGTTCCTGCGGCGAAGTTCCTTTTTGGCCAGGGTTCTCAGTCAGAGTCATGTCCAGCGTCATTGCGCTTTCAGTCCGGTCTGGATTAAACCAGTCTTTACATAAGTCAAGTAAAATGTGGCCATTCTCGCCACGAATCAAAGGAATTTCAACACCCGGAAAATGCTTGGTGAAAATGAGAGAAGGCTTCGCGACATCCACTATAGCTCCTAGTTTGGCCAGTGACTTGATACCCAAAAGAATGGGAACACCTGGAACATCGAGAGTATACACACCTAACTGAGTTGAATGACCCTGGATCATCTGTGGCAACAACAGGTAACTCTCAGCGGCTCTCTCTTGTGCATTACCAAACTTAAAACGTTTCTTTTTGTGAATGTCTACCCCAATCCTCTCCTGACCAAAGACTTTGAAGCGGGTCTCCATGATCCTCTCCACTGCTTCAAGGCTTCCCACCGTCTCAGTCGCTCCCGTGTCAATGACTGCAAACTCCAAGCGGTCTTCGCCACTAGAGCCTGAACTCGCAGCAAGCACCAGGCGCTGAAGATCTTGAGGAAGGGGTCGAGAAATGGGAGATTCTGGTCCGTCAGCTTCTTCCACCATGCCAATCATGTAGGAGCGGCTTCCGGAAGATGCTGACTGCTGACCGCGCTTGGGGCAATTTCTATAGTCATGAGTCTTTTCACCACAAATAAAACAGCCGGAGTATCCAGGTTTTGAAACAGGGTTAGAACCAGATCCCTTCCCCTTCCCGGAAAAACCCTGAGCAGCCATGACCATGGAGGGACTACCCTTCTTACCGGACTTCTTGCCCTTACCTTTGGAACTGGTCTTACTACCTTGAAAGTATCCTCGGTTCTTGCCCTTGGAATGAACAGCTTCCCTAGATTCACGAAACGTACGGACCTTCTGATCGAAAGCAACAAAGAGCTCTTGGAGTTCTTTGCCTGCTGCGGGATCCTGTACAGCTACGTCATCTATTTCCAACCATGGCTTCATGTCAGAGAAAGCTATCCAATGCCCATCCCCGTCCATAGTGTGCCATTCGTCTTCATACCAGTGCCATTCAAAGCCGTCACTGTACATGACATGAGCTTCACTGGAGTCATCTGCAATTGGCGAAGTGGGAAAAGCTTCGGGCTCCACCCAGCACACTTGGTCGTCTGGGGGGACCTCGTGCTCGTCCAAGTCTGTCAAGTAGATGCCCCACTGTCCACCTTGTTCGACCCAAAAGGATCGATGCTTGTTTGGTCCTTTCTGTCTTTCCTGGGCCAACAGCTCCTCATCTTGAAGTCGCATGGCTTGCTCCACATCTTTGAAGCGAAGGCTGTTGCCCGCCGCCGCCTGAATGGACAGGCGAGAGGATGCAGGTAATCCTGCGCGACGAAGCAAAAGCCAGCCGATCACCTCCTCTGGAAGGATGGCTGGAAGGTCATTCTCAGTGTCCTCCCAGGGGTGTTCCTGAGAGGCCTCATCGCGACTCTCAAACCACCTTGAAGATGACCATGACTGTGCATCCCAATCATCACGCCACCCATAGCCCCACCAACCATAGCTGTCCCACCAGTCGCCATAGTAGAACGAGCCAGGACTTCCTGGGTCAGCATCGTCCTCATCACAAGGATCTGCAGGTTCTTGGAACTGGTCATCACGACCTTCCACTTGGATTCCTTCCTGCTGCGGCTCCCCGTGAGGCTCGCTTCCACTAAGTCGTCTTCTCGAGGAAGAGGTAGGAGAAGGTGATGAAGCCATTGTGGTCCTCGGCATGGGATCCGTCTGAACGGAAGCATCTTTCTTGGTCGGCATTGTGCGGTGCAAGGCTCTTTGCACCTTTCGGTATGATTCCCTGAGGAGATTCGCCCAGGAAACCATGTCCATGCCTTGAGGTCGTCGGCATCGTAGAAAGAGCTGCTCGAGATGCTGCCCCAAATCAGGGACAGGGAGTCGGCCCAATCTCTGCCGAAGAAAGCTCAGAAGATACTGAGCTCCATTGTCAGTCTCGAGCTGCTGATGGTCAACCGTTGATGCTATCTCCCAAGCCTTGCCCTTCAGCTTCAGCACCAATCGGGGCCCAAGGGTGTAGCGTTTGCTACATTGGGTCTGTGAGTGAGCCAAGCGAACTCCTCGAGTACTCAGCCCATCCAGCAAGCTCACCGTCCCATGATGGAATGACTGTTTCGTCTCTGCTGTACGACATGCCTTCAATGAATCTGCAAAACTAATTCTGGATCTTGACGTCAAAATGACGAGTGAATTCAGTGAACCAGGGTTGCCGTGGAAGTCTAAGTCAAGCTGTCCACCACAATGCAGAGGATCCACGTATCCTCGAGCCGGGTCGGAACCACGGCTCCGCTACCAATGCCGGTAGCTGGCCAGGCAACGCACCAAAAGGATGGATGTGATGAAGATTCAATGCAGTGCCCAATTGATCAAACAGCGAAAGTTCGATATCACAACGGTGATGCCCCTCAAAGCTTCACCCAAAACAACAAGGCACCACCTCGATGCCCAAGGAGCGGCCTGGATCAGCCACCTATTTTCTCACGCGCCACTCATGTGAAAAATCACTAAGGCCAAAGGGTTCCCTCAGGGAATCAGGGCCCAGACGGCCACGGTATCATGAGTGTGACAACATGTTGTTCATGTCATCAGAAGTGATCATGGGCACAAGTGAATCATGCGAAACAACAGAAGGCGGAGGTAACACATCATAAAAGTAGCCAGATTCGCAGTCACTGCACTTTTTGACAATTTGCACTATCACAGAGTCGCTGCGACACAATGTTGGCTTACAATTACAATCAACTTGCCTGCAGCATGTTTTGACCAACAGCACGCAGAACAAAGTGCCAGGCTCCCTGTGTCCGTGAATCCACAGAAACCGATGAAGCGAGACCTTCAAAAATCGCTTAGCAGCGTCAACTGCGAACCACCAAATTGTTGCGGGCTCTATGTCAGTAATTTGTCTTTCTAAGTAGACCTGACTAGCCCTATGAGCATGGGTCAAATTCTCATAAAATCCTGAGAAATCCTGAGAAGCCACAATGGCAATATGTCGAAATCATCAATTTTTCAGATGTTAGACTGTTAGATCTAGAACATTCATGAACATTCTAGAACCACGCCATCTTTTGTTGGATCTCCAATGACCACTGATGGCTTGGGGCCAGACGCTCTCTCAGCCGACTCATGGCCGACTTCTCAGGGCCTTCTCCCTGACTGGCACGAGCTGCTGACCTCGACCTGCGGCTTGCCATAAGGTGAAAGTGATCTATGTTTACTAGGGAAAGCCACGTGGGTCTGGCCCCATGGATATCCTTCCATATTTGATCAGATCTTCGGTTTGATAGATATTTAATATTATTTGAGCATTTACACTAGTATCACTAGTCAGCAGCAGCCCAGAAATGTCGATTTGGCAACGCCCGGCCTGTTCCAAGCGCCCCATTTCTCCACCGTCCGATTGATGACCCAGGCGACCTCCGCCGCAAACTCCTCAGCATGGATCCCACGGATCGCGTCGCTCGGAATCGCTTTTTGTTGGTGAACAGAACTCCAACAACTGTCTATGATCATTTATCACCTAGTAGTTATTAGTTACTATAGTTAATGGAAAATATCACATGAGTATCTCTAGTTAATGGAAACTATCATGTATCTATATATAATATATATATACATATATAGTTAATGGATGTTAATGGAAAATTGCCATGAAAACATCAACAAAACCTATTGCAGACGTCAATGTAATCTCAGTTGCACACGTCCGCATCCGTTGCAGCTGTAATGGCGACGAGCAACGCCTGCTTGAGCCACTGGCACTTGTGTTGGGGTTACTGGGTTTATCTGTCGGTGTCAGGTCACTTCTCCGTCCTCGGGAAGATTGGCATCTCCAGCAACGGCAGCCGTGCTTTCCTCGGTATCGAAACTCGACTGGAGAAATGCAGCGCAACTCAGCAGACTGCCACCGAGGTCGGAAATTGAGACAAGAGCGAGGCAAACCAAAGCCAATGGCCGCCATAGGCTTTGAAGCCATGGATTCCTTGCTTAGCTGTCATGGTATGTCATGGTGATATCCATGAAACCATCATGGGAAAAGAGATGGAAATCACCAATAACACAGATTTCTTCACGGAATTCTTCCGTTTTGACATATTTTGACCGTGAATTTTGACCATGTTCTTCGGTGTGCCAGTAGCACTAGACTCACGAATGACATGAAGTTGCGGTGTCGTGCTGGGTTCAAAGAAGCCCAGACCTAGTGCGCAGTAAGATCCGTACTCCTCTTCTCCATGTCCTTTGACAATCAAACATGACGAAGGCACCAAAAGATGAGAGGTCTCCCAGAACAGCAAACTATTGCAACTGGGGAAGCCTCCACTGCAGACTGACAACTCGCGGCTCAGAAAACGCACCAAACCTCGAAAAGAGAGCACAAATTGAGGGCGCAGTGGTCATGGCTGACTAATGCCAAGCTGGTTGGTGACTTCAACCCATACCAACATCACATCACATCCTTTTATACTATAGACATCTATAGACATCTATAGACTATATACTGTTTGTTTTTCAGATGTCCATCCATTTACATGAATTATACCATGTGAT
Source organism: Cladocopium goreaui (assembly GCA_947184155.2). NCBI lineage: Eukaryota > Dinophyceae > Suessiales > Symbiodiniaceae > Cladocopium > Cladocopium goreaui. The sequence goes on from CAMXCT020002558.1 coordinate 103,862, forward strand.
AACCCCCAATATTGGTTGATAACTCTAGGTCAACGGAGCCCCAGAACTCGCACAAGTTACGAGGCAAGGCCAGGACGGTCGGAAGCTGATTGACCTAGTTGAAGCTAAACTGAGATTGGAATAAACCCCAACTGTTTGTAAAATCATAAAATATATATATATATTATCATCATCAATCCAAGTTTATAAATATCTTAGTTGATAATCATGGGTTCTTTAATGATGGATAAGTTTATAATTCCAAAATCTTTCAGAATCCTATTTTTTTTCGTGATAATCCAACTAATCCAACTATCATATAAAATCCTCATAAAATCCCAGATAGTTGATCAATTACCAAAACAGCCAAGGTACCACTGGAAGCAAATGTCCCAATCTCCACAGGTCGCAAAAGAGAAATCCTTCAGACGCAGCGGCTAGGACCTGCACCATGGATGATAGCTGGTGCAGTTTGTTCGCCAAGAAATGGATAGAAATGCTTGGTTTATGTTGGTTTAATATAGGTTTATAGTGTGGTTTCGAATGGTTTAGTATAGTGTTGTACTGTGGCCAAGCCGAAATTCATCAATGTTCTGGGCCCAAATGGCCCAGTTTAGAGGCGTTTTATCAGATTGTTTGCCAAGACCGTGCTTGCGGATCAACACCAGCCACCATGCCGCAGCCTTCATATGATGGGAAGACAAGCTGCGGAGGGATGCGAAGAAACGCAGCAGTCGTCCACTGAACACCGATGCCTCTGCAGTAGCCAAGAAGGAGGCATCACACATAGACTCTGGGGTCAAAACCAAAGATACCTCAAGATCTGGCCACAAACTTGGAAAGATCTTGATTTTGTTCCATCCCAAACCAATGACTAGCTACATCAATCTGCAACACACTGCTGCAGGCAAAGGATGCCTCCAATGCAAAGTTTCCGGACAATGGGCTTTCAACTTGAGCAAATGCTTGGACCAACAACCAGGTGGCAACCCAGTAGTGTGCCGAGTCCAGCTGAATACCTGGACCGAGAACACAACTGCTGAAGTCTCGAGCATATGAAGTTTAAATCAGCTGCTGGGGCACCATGAAAAACCATCAGTGTGCACATCCGGAAGGCCACAGCTTGGCGCAGCCAGGCACTGATATGACTTCCACCTGGTCAGGACATGCAACGAAGAGCTTGGGAAATCAAAAAGTGTGCCCTGCCTGCAAGCAAGGTGGCCACAGCCTGACAAATGCCCGTGGGGTCCTGTTCTCTTGCTCAGAGTTGTAAAGCACTTCTGTTAATTACATTTAATTTCCACATGATAGGCAACTTCAAAAGGACTCGGCATGTCACAGACTGTCCACTTTCTGTCGCAAAGTTCGGTCCTGACCGTCCTGACCCTCAAATTCAGAGCCGTGCAAGGTCAACGCATCAGTCATGAAGGCCACGCAACTGAAGATGATCTTTTCAGAGGCTGTCGGATCTCCCACACTGTAGCGGAGATTCTGTGTCGACACTTCTGGGATGTGCCGTTCCAAAACCTTGGATTCGCCAACTTCAGGGGCTCAAAAATATTCAACATAATCCCAATAGATTCCCGAGTCATGGTGGATCAACCAATGATTTCAATGGGAAAATCCAGAAACAAATCATCAGCTCAGCAAGGTATGAGTCAGAATAGGGTACCCCAATACTTAGATGGTCAATACTACGTAAGAACAGATTAAAAACTGTGGTCGGGTCTTCTTTCTGGTGACCCATTCCCAGCCATTCCCAGGCACAGATTTGAAGAAGTTCCAGTGTTGCCCCGAAGTCTCCGGGGACAGTGAAGCATAAAGTGCTATGCATCTCACCGCCAGCGCTCGAACAGAGGGCCAGGAACCTACTGGCGGAGCGGAATCTGCAATCATCAGTGCAGGATGTAAAAGATCTTCCATCAGAAGGAACAAATGATAATCTTCACTCAGATCAGCTTGTGTGTGAACCAGGATGGCCTCAGCCACACTCAAGATACGGGACAAGTGTTGTTCCAGTTCTGCGAAAACAGCCTCTGCTGCTGTCTTGGCGGTCTCATATTTCTCTTGGAGACTATCCAAATCCTTTTGCAAACTGCATGCTGAGACATAGTCCTTGGCATTCAGAAAACGACCACGAGCAGAACGGATCCCATCAAGTTGCTCTGCAAGCTGTTTTGCTAAGGAATGCTGCACGCGGCCATGCTCTGCCAATGCAGTGATCCCTTCATCTTTGAAATCCTCAAAACCAGCAGTGGCTTTGGTTTGAAGAACATTCAGCACAGTCACCATTGATTCGGTGAAACGGCCCTCACGTCGACCCACATTCATCTTGGATCCAACTCGAGAGCTTAGACCCAAAGAGTGACGTGCAAGAAGGACCGCCAAATGGAAGGTGCTTCGACAGGATCGTTGCACTGAATCTTGTGGGAACGCCAACATCGTCTGAAATGCATCTAGTAACTTCACCGGGGCCCTCAGCAATGTTGCGGTTGCAATGTGCAGCAGGCTTTTGTCATCGCAACGATCGCAACGTACATCACTGTGTAGCAGAACCAAAAGCAATTGCCGTAGCATAAACTCATCGCCTTTGTCAAGGGCCTTGGATTTTGCGATCAGGGAAAAAATATACAAACATCTATTCGCAGTAGATTTCCCAGTCGTGGTGGATTTACCAATGGGAAAATCCATGACACATCTTCAGTGGAATTGCCACTGGGAAATTACCAATGGGAAAAAAAACAGTCATTCCGAGTCATTCGGCAGTTTTCAGCAAATCCAAGGGGCTTGAAGTGTCTTCCGAAGTAGGCCAGGACATTGCTCCCAGCTGCGCTCCATGCTCCAGACTTCAGCATCAAGGGCAAGAGCCACCCGCCCAACCACAGCTTCTTCTGGGGAGAGCACCGATTCACTGTGCAGCAGCGAAGTCATACCTGATTTCAAGGCAGTAGCCATCCATCAAATGAAAGGTGCATAGGAAATGTATGGAAAAGGGATGAAAAGGGTGTGAAATATGTACCAACAAGAATGATCATACCTGTATGGGCAATAATCCAATCCCCAAAAATATGAGCCAATTCAATTGGGATGATCCCAGGCAAGATCAAAGCACAACATAGGGCGCAACATATTTGAAACCTCCAACAACAAGCTACTCTCTTCGGCAATGACACACCAATCTGCCGATGCCAACAAACTTCGCAAGGCTTTCTCGGCCGAGAGCTCATTGAATACTGGGTCACTGCTGGACACAAGCAGCTGGCCAACAAAGCTCAACAATGATGGCATAGTAGATGAATTGGAATTTCGTGCCAGTCCCTGTAACATCGTCTCACATGTTCTTCGGACTGCCAGGGTTGTGTCTTCTAGGCCCTGTCGCAATGCCAAAGCAAACTTGACATTTGTCGTGGGATGGGCCTTTGACAGCAAGGAAAAGAGTTGCGCACGAACAGCCGCAGACACGTCCATGGAGCGGTCTAGCAGCGCTTCCCAAAGATGGCGTTCAAGTTGAAGGGCATGCTCTGCCTGTAGCTTGGAGGCTATGGCTATGGTCATCCCAACATGATTGGGAATCCTGATATTGGCCAGTATAAATACGTAGGATAAATCCCTAAAAATGATTAAACATGGAGGTATGACGGTATGACCATCTTGGATAATCTGGGTATGGCATATTAAACCAACTCTTGACCATGGCACATCCTTTCCAAAGATGGAGTTGTACAGTACCTACATATTCCAAACCAAAGGGGTCCTTCTGACAGTCCCTTCGGTTGGAGTGGCCTGAAGCATTTCGACCTGCACCAATGCTTCTTGTCGAATCTTGGCGACGGGGTCGCTGCATCCAATCTCCACGAGCGTCGCAATGGTCTGCGCTGTTCCCAAGGCAGCTAAACCAGGGAGGGCCACGAGCCGAATTGGAGCGAACTTGTCCAGAGCCAGTTGCAGAAAAGCTGCTTGTTGACTACGACCAGTGCTGGGAGGAGCCTCTGTCAATAATCTGGCTAAGATCAGAGCACAACAATGTCGAACATGTTTGCTCTTGGGTGCCACACCACTGGCCAGTCCCATGAGGCGCAAAGTGAAGCGGAGCAGTGCCAGGCAGTGTTTGGAGTCCACTGCAAGATCTGCCAATAGCTCTGCTGCATCTACTGATCCACTGGGAGCTTTGTTGCCACCACCATCTACCCCTTCAAGCAAAGCTTGTGCAATTCGGATCACAGCAACATCCATCTCACTTGGAAAGGACTCTGCAATGACCTCAAGACAAACACAACAACTGCCCACAAGTCCCACAAGTCCCACAAGTCCCACAAGTCCCACAAGTCCCACAAGTCCCACAAGTCCCACAAGTCCCACAAGTCCCACAAGCACTAAAGTTTGGTCACTGACGCCACTGAAATGAAGAGCACGAAAGCCTCTGAGAGGAGCACCAAAAGCTTGGGCAAGGCATTGCGCACCGCAAATCTGCTTCCATTCTTGGTGCAGGCTGCGAACGTTCGCATCAGCGTTCGTGCTCCCTCGGAGTCTCCTAAAGCGGGTCATTTTCAAAATGGAACGATGAGTGGCCATAGAAATCCTACAGGCACCTTAGGATTCACCAAAAACATCCAAAAACTATAAGCAAGGAATGGTCCATGGCCAGAATTTGACTTAACAAAAATAGTCAGGGATAGTGACTATGGATAGTCAAGGAATGTTCCATCTCAAAAGAAAAGCCGATGCCTTCCATATCCCATCCCTTCCTTCAGCTGTGCAAGGGCTTCCGGCAGCAGCATCACCCATCCTGCGCCAGAAACCTGATCACTGGAGAGAAGGTTTGAAGGCTGGGTCCAAAATTCAGAGGTCTAGATTTCAGACAGCTGTCCTATAATAAGATGCCATCTGCAAGAGAAATTAATAGATCGGGTGCTCATAAATCCAAAGGGGCATCAAATGTGCAGCCCGCAACAGACCACACCCCCGTCTTGCCGCGCCTCCAGAAATGCCCTCGCTACAGTTGTTGAGATGTTGTGGCTGCAATCAATCCCAACATGATTCCTCAACATGTTATGTGACGTAACAAATTTTTGCAGAGCTGAAAGACCGTAGGACTTGCTGATTCTGTACTACACTGGTCTCTGGACTTTGATAACATGGAAAATAAAAATATGTGATTTCCACCTGCTATGGCCAAATCAACTGCTTGGAGGCCTTTCGCACTGCCTGCTCAAACGACTGTGATTGGTCAATTGAGAGAATGCAATCTCGCGCATTAAAAGTCAAAAGCTCAGCATAAGGTCACAGGTTCTGGCTCTTGGAACCTGTCTCACATTGAATCCGTGAAATATCACCAATTCGCTCTTCCTGCTCCAACTTTCTCAAATGAGATGAGCTCTCAGTCAATGTGCGTAGGCAAAGCACCTGTTCCAAGAGTCTGCAGTGACTTCTCAGGACCTCCTCCGAGGCATTTTGGCAATTCTTCCAGAGATCATCATCTTAAATTTTGGTCAGCTTTGTCCACAGGGTACCTTGAATCTCATATGCTTGTGCTGAATCCAACTGCCCCTGACTTTTCTCGGCGACCATTGGATCGAAGCATCATTCGTCGGGCGGGCTTGGAGATCTAAGGCGCATTGTCTGGTAGCAGCTTGGGTACCATAGGCTACCCCAAAATGTCAAATGGTTTAAAAGTTAAGAACCATTAAGAACCATACTTTATAGGTATACATGTTTAAATAACCATGGTTTTCCTATGAAATATGGTCATATTTTATAGGTATACACTACCCATTCTCAGACACACCGATTTCCAGTGGATCTTCTGGATCTGCCAGGAAATCCATCAGCTTCCGTTCCACTCCCAGGATCCCACAGGCGTGCTGCGCCAGGGTCAAACTCTGTGGGCTGGGTGGAAGATTCTGGAGCTGCAGCTCATCATACAACCTGGGGTGGTGCTATCCAAATATTCCAAGTTGCCCCAAGACACCCACAAAAAATCCTTGGTGATGTGGGGATAATCTTCATCTTCTACAATCTTCCCCAATCTTGTAGAAGGGATGGAAAAAACTTGAAACATGTTGAAACCTCGAGCCAGCAACTGCAAGATCCACTCCCATTCATTGGCAGCCCCACAAGCTTCCATGGCCGAAGCGAAGGTGTCAGAATCAGGCATCAAGTCTTCAGAGTACATCTCATCAAGAAATCTCAGGACTACATCCCAACTCCCAGCTCTAAGGCCGCAAGACCGCATCAAGGCATTGTAGGCTTGCACGGACATACTCCCCGGGCTGGAGCTGGACTGGTGCACTTGAAGAGCCACATTCCAATACGCGCCTCGAGAATACGCCATGATCTTGGTGGGAATGATATCCTGTAGAAATCTCTCAGGTCCACCTTGATCCTGCGACGATTGCTCAGTTGTCTCAAGGAGTTCTGCAGACAGCCTCCAATCAGCCAGTGATGATTCACAGGCTTCTGCAACTGCTGCATGTGAACGAATCAACCTGCTAACTCCTTTCTGCCGCATTCCCGCAAGATGCGTCAGAGCTCCCTGCCATCTCTCCATCATGGCTTCGCACAATCCCAGTGCTGCACCAGTTCCATCATAGGCTCGGATAGACCATCGAAGCATTTTCTCCAAAAATCCCAGTGCCACGGCCCAACTTTTCTCGGCGCCGCCGGATCTGCAGGCGCGCATGGCAGCGGTACATGCGGCAGCACGGGCTTCCAGCTGCACCTTTTGCATGGCCTCTAAGAGTTTCAAGGCCTGGCATCTGGAACATGCTCCATGGGCGTTCACACATGGTTAAATACCACTGGTGGAAATGTAGAAAAATATGGAAAAGTGAAGTTTATCATGAATATGTCTATGTGTATATTTCTTCAACAGCGTTCGACCAAAAAGATGAAGGTATGTAGCTGTCAGCAACTATCGCGGTACATTCCCGGTACATAAAGGAATGCAAACAATCGAACCAATAGTGATAGCACCATCTCATGTCCGATTTTTCCAAAGACTGGGGGCTTTACAAACCCATTGGTTTCCATGGTGATTTCTGGAGGTCCTCAGTTCCCCTTGTGCCTTGTGCCATGGAGGACCTTTGGTCCTGGAGATTGCAATGGCAGTGCTGTAGGTCGCTTCAGTCAGACGTGATCGGAGTCTAAGGTCCAGCAACCAGCGAACCTGCACCGCTGGGATGTGGGAAGACCCAAGCCACAGATCTGGGCCACTACTTGACCATAGATGACCATAGATGACCATGGTCCAAGTTTGGGGGTCTCTAGTCTCTCTAGTGGCTAACCATGGCTAACCATTTTCCAACCAATGCGGCCTGGATACCAAGAGGTCAGTTGAGTCAAAGCCTTCAGGAGGAAATTGAACGAAAGCTGAACCTCGTCGTGCCTCAGTTTGACTTCGGGTCCAAAATGGTCCGCGAATTCGCGCAGCTTCCATTGGACATGGGCAACCTGGCTTGAGCATCATGGCAACCGCAAGTTGGAGAATGCCAAAGGATGCCAAAGGGCACAAGCAATTCCAGTTCCAGCAAATCATAGAAGCATACAGAAGCCGGAAAGCATCACTATCTTGTAGTAGCACTTGAAGGTGGCCAAGTCCTACATTCAACATGTTCAACATGCTCGCAACACCACGGGAATCGCAACTGTTTTTTTGCGCCGCTTTTGGGTCCGCTACTCAACCAGCCGCAGCGGCACAGTGCTCGATGAGGGAGATGTCCATTGTCAGCGCACGGCATAAAGACCCAAAATACTCCCGGGCAAATTGGTAGAAGACCTCGGTGCCATTCTGCATCATTCTGCTACCATCCCAACATGGACACTACCATTTATCCGGCTTTTTTTGTAGACTACTTTCATTATAAAATTGCTGATTCTCAGGATCTTTGTTGGGATGGTAAATCCTCCAGTCATCCAACATTGGCCTGGCACAGACGTTCAACCGAGCCATACCGAGCGGCACCAGCATCCATTGGCCCATCCCACAGATCGTCTGCCTGCAGGAGGCTTCTGTGTTTGGATCACAGGATCCACATTTTTGGTGCTGAAACCAGCCTCCTCTGGCTCAACTGGCTCTATTCCACAATGGTTGCAGATGTAATTCCTGCGAGGTCAAGAATAAGTGGGGATTCAGATGTATCAAGAAGAGTTGGTATTGAGAAACAAATATTGCAGTTCATATCCCAATAAATCCAAAGATATATTCACCAACTCTACATTGGGAGTAAGCAGCAGGCAGAGCGGCGGAGAAGGACTGAACCTGGCACAGGATTCAGAACATTGGTGGGATTTGAGTTCCAAAACTGGTGGAACACTCGAAAACTCTATGCTGTACTGGCTATACTTCAGTAGGCGCAACCCATGGTTGCTGTGGTCTCCTCCACACAGCATCAGCGCAGACTTAGGAAGAGACTGTTGAGAGCTGCAAGATCGTCCCCTGCTCGGACCTTACGAGGGCTTAATGTATGGTCTTCCCCGCGGTGCAGACCCTGTGCACACCTGGAGGTCAGAAAATGGGCACCGGGCGCTGATTTCATCGCTTCGTTGCAAACCTGCCAGGATCATCCGAAATCTACCAGGACCCAGCAGGCACCCTCTATTTATTCTATTTCAAGCACTGGCACCTCAAAAAAGGCAGCATTGTCGCGAAGCAAAGCCTCGCAGGTAAAAAGTCCTTGCAGACATAGGCTACATGCGATGACATAATACTAATATTAATATTAATATTAATATTAATATATATATATATAAATATTGATCACATTTATGTACTGGCCCTACTTCTTTGAGGGGTTCCTAATACAGCGTGTCCAGATGTCGGTTTACAAGGTCTCTTCATGGGGTTTCCATCAGCCGTTAAAAACAAACCCAGGTTCTCAGCATTACACGCCTGCAGCCGCTGCGGGTCGATGCTATCATCTGAATCCCCATCTTTTCCACTAGGCTCTTCGCTTTGGTGCGCTGGATTCAACGGACAGTACGTCGCGGAAGCCGAAGTCTGTGCGGCCACCTCGCTATGTTCAAAGGACTCCGCAGTTGCTGCTTGAGCAGGAGTTGCGCTTGCTCCGCTGGTTACACCCCATCCCTGCAACGTGCCAGCATCGGAGTTCACTTGCCACTGTCGCAGCGAATCTCCACCAGCATCTAAATCTGGCTTTCCGCCAGCCATAGTTGAATGAATTGAAGTATGTGAGTGCAAAAGTACAAATGCTCTTGGTGAAGAACGCCTCACAGGATTGTGCTTTTGTCGGAAAGTCAGCTGCATCCTTCACACTGGTTGATGATTCATTCTGATGGCTGCAGGGCGTGAATGTGATGACTCTTGTCTTGTTGCCATCGTCTTAATCCAGAAAGCTGCGGCAAATAAAATGCTGCCTGTGACCAGTGAGTGTAAAGTAGAAACCCAAAAAGACAAGTTTAAAATGGAATGGACCAACAACATGATCACGGATTGCGAAAGCCCACATTCGACAGGTTTGCACATGATCCACATGTTTGCGAATTTCGGAGCCCTTTTGATGCAAACGAGATTTTCGCAGCTCTTGGCACGGCTTCATGAAACCTCATGGAAGCTTGGATGACTGGTTTAGAGTTGTTCTGATAGGTGACAAAGGGCGTACAATCGTAAGAGCAGGGCCGCAGTCTCGTAAATGATTCCAGGCGCCAGCATGTCAAAAGGTGAGCGTTCCAGCCTTTCCGCTGCAGCCTGCCATTAGTCAAAAAGATTCATCAACCCTGTGACTCAGAGATTGTGTGGTACTAGTACTTACTTTGAACCCAGAGCCATTTTCTCCTTATCCAGTGGAAAATCTCAGATGGGCCTTCGCAGCTGGAGGGAGCTGAAACAATCTTTGAATCTGGCCCTCTGCCCGGTCGCTACCTGCAATGACTGAGACAGAAGATGAGCCCAGCTGATGGTTTTTCGGAGTAACTGACGCTCTGAACATCGGCTGAACATCTCCGCCTTCATAATGGCTGTCCCCATTAGGCACACTGTGTACCTGCTCCTGTTTTGCTAAGGTTGTGTCAGATCGACTCCAACATTTAGGCGGCCATCTCCAAGGAGTTCAGGATCGACCAAACTGAATCCAATTTGCAGCCCTATGAGGTTCTTAGAGAAGATTCAACATTCAAGTCACTTCTGCACTCAGTTGCTGGTCCTGGGGCTGCATTCTTGGCGCAACCTGCTCAGAACTGTGCTTTGAGTCCTGCAGAAGCTGAGTGATCCCAAAGGTTCGACCAGGATCTCGCAAGATCCCGCAGAATTATCAAATCATCCATCCTCATCCATCTTTTGGGTTGAAAAATCACTGAATTTGTTGGTGTCACTAGGCTTTTGAGACACTCAGAGCTGGTGTCCTGAACGCTTTCAGATGGCACCGGATGCGGTGCGGGGTCGTTTTTTGGGCGAGCCGATGGCAGGTGCCCTTGGGTCTGTTGCAACCTAGGCTGGGAAGGGTTTCAGTGGATCCCCTTCTACATCCTTCTACTGGTTGTTGCTAGTTATAAATAGATCATTAAACATCCCAAGAATCAACAGTTGGTATGTTTTTTTTGGTGTTTTTTAATGATCTTAGGTAACGGTAATCTACTGATATTACATAGTTTCCTAACAACCAGCAGAAGTTTTGGGTGTTTTGCTCAGTCCAAGGAGCTGCAAGAGCTGTTGTTGCATGTACATAAACTGCTGGAGGTGTTGCTGCTGCAGCTCTGAAAGCTCTTGCTGAGTCCTCAGTGACACATGCGAGCGAGGTCTGATCAGGGGATATCAGGGGAAGCATCTTATCTTTTTTGGAGATCCCGGTCCCCTGGGCGTTGAACCGTGGCTTTGCTTTGGACGTGTCTTTTGATTGGAACTGCAATCTTTATTCTTCTGGTGACACTGGCCGATGTTCAAAGAAAACATCATGTGTTCAAATCCTGAGAGTTTGCCACTGCATGCCATTGCCCAATGCCAGGGTTCAGCAATGGATCGTGCCTGTGTACTACATTAACTTGGCCAGAATGAGATGTGTGTATAAAACATTGGAAAACAATCTATCCCCCACATCGTTACTTATAGCAGTTCAGCCCTTCACTTAAGCTCCAGACTGTAGCTTCTGCAGCAGCGAAAGTTCATGCTGGACTTGGGAGAGCAGCTCATTCACTTGTTGAGGGTCCTGTGGCAACTTGTTATAAAATGACAGCAAAGACTAGCAAGATGGAATTGGGTTGATTTGTATCTCTACCCCCATTATTAAATAAGGACTCCAAAGTGAAACTGATTGTTTAGATGGAATTTTGTATCAATTTGATGCAAGTCAAATCCTCTGATTTCATATTTCATAGTGATTTCCCCGACATTTTCCATGCAAGTCACCACACCCCACGATCCACGAGCCCCAGCAGTCCAGCTGACGCGGAACAGCAACTTGAGGACCCGGTGCAGCGTCGGAGCCTGGCCCTGAGAATGACCCATGCAGAAAGCCAACTGGGTCAACTTTAAAAAAAGTGTGCCATAATGGCAACAATGATAGTAGTATAATAGTAATAATAAAATAATGACAATAATCATAACGATTAAAAACACAAAAATGATAATAATAATCATCATAATAATAATAATGATCATCATCATCATCATCATCGTGTTGTTGGTTGTGAACCCCCGACTGTTGATGAAATCAAGTGTATCAGTGTCATGGTGCTTCGGTATGTAAAAGCAACCATCAATTGTGTCCCTCACACTATTATAACCTGGATTAACCTGGGTTATCTAGCAAACTATATAACCGCGGATAGTGAAGGTTAGGGTACCAATCTCAAAAATATGTTCTGATCCTGGTGGTGGCTGTTAGATACTGCTAGCTGGGGGATAACCCAAGGATCTAAACTGAGACTCCAAACTCACTTTGATTCATAGAAATTGTGAGGTTGTCTTTACATTGGGTATTTTTTTGAAATTTAAGCAGCTTGTCTTGAATTGTTTGGATTGTTGAATGCCTATGTTTCATGTCTGAATTCCATCTTCACTGGTTGAAACAACAGAAATCTGCTGAGTCGGCTGCCCTGCGGTATCTCCGGTTCCAGCAAAGGATCATCGCCGCCGAAGGCACGCCTTTAGAAGTTGAGGTCAGGTGGTAAAGCTACAAATTCTGACAAGAAAAAAAACTGGTAAATAAAATACTTGCACCATTTGTTGCTTGTTTTCAACTATCTTCAGTTGTCAGAAAACAACTTCAAAAGTTTTAGATGAATTGCACCCAATCATCTTCAATAGCTAAGGATCTCATCAAATAATCATATAGAATCATATTCCAAAGTGATACAAGTCATGGATCCTGTGATTTGATTACTGTATCAAAGCTATAAAAAAACAAATCCAGTTAGTTATGTACGTTGTATCATAAGATATCATAAGTTCTTGTAATTTCCTATCATTACCATGCTTTTCCAAGTTGTCCAAGGATCTTCATCTGATTTTTTCTGGAAAGCATGGCACCTCGGTGCAGGAATCCGATGGAGGAGGCCCGTTCGGATGTCCGCGCCAATGGCACCTTCACCTTGGGTACCCCCCTTGGAACGTTGCAAGATATGGAGCTTTCGTGAAATGAGGGGTACCCCCAGTTCTCATCCGTTTATAGATGGATTTTCCATGAACTAAACCCAGCATTTTTGGGGATCCCCCATTTACGGACACCCCAAAAAATAGTACAACTATGGGAAAATCGGAAAATCTGAGGAAAAAAAGACTGCTTTTTCCTATGAATGTGAGGAAGTTCCATGAGGTTTCCTGTAAATTTACCCCCTGAAAGCAATTGCCGGACCAGTGTTTTCGGCAGCAAGACTGACTACAAATCAAAATTCACAGTACTCTGTTGGTTCATATTCAACATTTTATTACAGTAAATTTGATTAAGAACTGATTATAATTGATTGTAACTTTATGTTCATCCCCAACTCAAATAGATTAAATAGGGTAAATAGACAAAAACTCATAGGTTTCCACCATGTTTCGAGCCCATCCCCTGTCTCCTGGGCTTCTCGGACCACCCCAATCTGTCCTGGGGACCAGGATGATTTCTCGGATGCTCTCCGAATCCAGGTTGTACACCTCGGCTTCACGCATCGATGCCATCCCTGGCCATAAATCCTATGTTTTGGGTCCATCGAGGTTTCTACCTCCGGAGGATTCCCTTGAATTTCATTGCTACAGTGATAATAAATGATAATTCTTTAGTTCCTCAGGTGATCACATAGACCTTGAGCTCCTTTCCCATGTAGAGATTCACCACTTCCGCCAGCTCATCCATATCTCGGAACATCACCTCCGTGGTGCCCAAGAGGAAGTCCTCCAGGAGTGGCGCTGACCCCGCTGACCCATCAATTCCGATGTCGCTGGTTGCCCGGCCTTGTTGGGCACCAATCCCGCAGCTTCCGCTGGAGAGTCGGGGAAAATGCTCAGCACGCGCATTCCCTGCAATTCACGAGTCGCGTCACTCGGACATTTGAAAGATTGCACCAAGAATTGTACAAGTGGATGACAGTGGATGCATTTGGGTGGTGCAAAAAGTCTAGGACACACTTATTATAGTAGGCATTACAGTATAGTGGATGCATTCCAAAATTGCCGAAAACATCCACCAACTAAGAACGTTGATTTGGTCGGGTCAGTCTCCAGGCCTGTCCCTCTGCACTTTCCAAGGAATCGTATCTCACCTGAGTGTCACTATCCGTCCTGGTGCAGTGGCCAAAACCCTCAACAAAATCCTTGATTAATCAAGTACGGTGTATCGATTTATCTGTACATATGTTGCAACTATAATAAATAGATAATCTCTATCACGTCTGGGCATATAGTATTATATAATGGTGTATATATATATACATATATCAGGATGTGTTTGATGTATCACCATTCTTACATCCAATGATCTATCTGATGTAATTATGATGTATGTGTTTGTGCTTGTGAAAAAAAAAGTGAAAACCACATTCATCTTCTATATATACAATATATATATATATACATGTATATATGTATGTAAGATCGTGTCGATCTAGAGGTCAAATATAGATATTATATATAATTTATATAATATGCAAATGTAGATAAATATAGATAAATATAGATAAATATAGATCATATAGGCTATATACGGCTATATCATGCTGTAATATGCTGTATAGGTGTTTTTTTTTTTAAAAACATTATATACATTTTTTAAACATATCTCAGATCTCTAGTATGAATGATATGTTGATTAAAGTTTATGGTTGTTATTTAGGTCACCATATCAGCCATTGCCGAGGTGCCACAGCACCCAGAAGTCCAGCACCGCCCCAGCGCCGGGGAGTCACATAGACGTCGCGGGACCTCGGGTCCAGTCGGTCGAGGGAGAAAAAAACCAGGGAAATCCGGGATAAAAATGGAGAAATAGTTTTCCAATATTGTTTTCAATAGAGTTTCCTACACTTTTATACGATCCAGGATATCTGTGTATAATATTGTATAATATTGTAGATGTTGAGTTCTTGATTATGATGGAGTAAAACAAACAAAAACACGGCGCGTTGATTTATAAGCCAACGAATCAAGCAAAAATGGTTCATTGATTGATCCACTAGCCAATATTACCGAAGGTGAAGAACCCAAAGATCTCAATCCGTTAGTATTCATGTGTTGATTTTCTGAACGGGTTGGTTTTGGTAACCCCCATTTCTGAAAGCACTCGTGGGTAGCTGTACTGAGTGGCCGGGCGTGTGGGTTCGAATATTCTGCACCACCAGCTTGGTCCGCTGATTCTCGGCATCTTGAATGGCTTTGGCGAAGGTTGTCTGGTCTGCATCCATCAAAACTCCGTTGATTTCCACGATGAAATCAAAGAAGACCTCCAGCCCCGCTTCTGCTGCAGGGCTGCCATCGTTCACCTTGAAGATGCGAAATCCACCAATCTCGCTGGACCTGACTGAAGGAATGGCAACGGGTCCTAGAACTCGGTGTTTTTCCGCATTTCCCGCACACTTTCTATGGGTTATACCATGTTATACCATGTTATACCCATGACAAAATGCAGAATGCTAGGAATCAAACTGGCTTCCTCCCATGGCTCTCAATCGATCAACGCATTCCCCATGGCATGAAATGTGCAGCTGTAGTTTGGTTGGTACAATACTGGCTTTTAGACGTAGAATGACGTAGATGTCTCTGGCACCTGCAGAGATCTAGTGCAGTTCAGGGAATGAAAGGAATAAAGACGCAAGTGGACCGGGCTGGAAGCATGAACCGTTTTTCTCCACCATTGGCTGGAAGTATTGAGTTCTGGACTTTGGTTTCAAATGTAGATCTCTCGTCTTATCTTGTTTGAGCAGAATGCTGGCAATTCACATTGCTGAACCCTCAGATCCACATGGTCCCCCCACATCACTAGCTGAATGTCATTCAACTTCTGCATCTTTTTCAGGCCATGAGAGGTTGAGGCTTCACCTGCCGTCCTAGGGCACTTGAGACCTCGGTTCTATGCCTATCGCTGGTGTCTCTTGTAGTGCTGGTGCCTTGACTCTTTGCTTGCAGAGCTTGAGATCCTACTACTAATGATCATGAAATTATCACATGATCAATGAAATTCTTGTCACTTCTTCCGGTACAACTTGCATCCCCGCTCACTCTGGAGAGCTAGTCAAGCCGGGGCTTCTTTTCTGATTCGGCCTGACCAGCGGCCAGGCTTTAAAGACATGGCATAGGTCCAGGTGGTATCCCCACCTTGTCCTCCGCACTCCAGGCAAGCACCACAGCAGTCAGATTGTCATCGCTCCCCAGCTCAAAGGCTCGCCTCAGAAATGTTGCTATGTCCAAAAGGATGTTAGTTGCACCAACAAAAAGTGAATTCCTTCACAATGGTTCCGTCATTGGAAACTATGACACTCTGAGCACTAAACCGGACAAGAGCATGAGCAGCCAAATCAGCAGTTTTATGCTCTGAGCACACGCTGATTGCCTTGCAGGGCCATGTGCCATGTTCCGACTCCATGGGATTACCCAAGTAACCTCAGATGCTTCAGACTCCAATCCACGTCCAATTCAATATCCAAAACCTTCAAGCCAAACTCGGGAAAAAAAACAGTGATTGGACTCATCTGCATTTGTCTGAACATAAGGTACCCTGAAGATCCCTGAAGAATCCTTTACGGTCAATTAAAATCATAAGTTCCCTCCTTAAAATGGCCATATATCATGGGGTAAATTCACCCATTCTCAGAGCCTCCTCATCGCTCAGCACGTCCCAAATACCATCGCACGCCAGGACCAGAAACCTGTCCTGGGCCAATCTTAGATATCCATAGAATTCCACAGATATATCTTGCATTTTGTTGTTTAGCCGGTTGGGCTAAATATGCCCACATGCCCATTTATAGCAGAATGTTGAAGGAATTGTTTTTACTAAAGTAGGCGTCCAAAAGTGACCTAGTGTGGAGACCTATCTCTACCGCTGGTATTGTTCTTTCTTGTGAAAGAAGACTAAGTGCTGTTGGATCATGTGAAAGAGAACAAGTGCATCCCCTGCCTCGCTGACGTTCAGGCCGCAGGTGGTGATTTCGGGCATGGCACTGACTAAAGCTCCAGAGCAGTTTGTGCAGCCATATCTCTGGGGCTCCTGTCAACCGCAGCTCCCCTCAATCGCATCCCACATTCAAGCAACTTCAACAAACGAGACTGTGTTGGAGGCAATCCTTAGACCCATTCGGATGAGTGACCACAAACACAAACGCAACAGAAACCTGAATATCTTCAATTCTGGAGTTCAGGGGGGAACGTGAAACAAACGATGCTTCACATTGCTCTCCTTCATGAGCAAGTCACCGAAGGCTCGCGACACTGCAAGGCCCCAAAGCAAGCTGCGTCCACCAAAGGTGGCAGGACCAGGCGTGAAAACACGCCACACGCCCTGCACTGGGGCGAATTGCCAGCCCAAAAAATTGCCTTCAATGCTTTCCTCAAACTAGTCCAAAGCTAGTGGCAGCTTCCTGTTCACCGAACCATCATCCCCTGTGTTAAAAGCAACAAAATCCAGGAACTCAATGTCTATCGAAAATCACCACTAACTCAATGGGCCATAAATTCCATAGCTCTTTACCAGAGGCTCCCTAAAAGTCGCCGGGTTTTTGTCATCTGCCGGTCCATCCCGCAGGTGATGGAACGAAACGCGCCTGCATGTCCACGACCCCTCCATTTCCTTCGATGCGTTGTTGCTCATCCGGTCGTCCGGGCTTGTGATCTTCCGAAAGCCGAAAGGATCCAAGGTGCTGCCCCTGCGAAAAAGCACCATGATGGAGAAAAAAAGGTCCCTTTGTAGGGCATCAAATCATCTGAAATAATCCATCATTAATCCATCATTAATCAATCATAATCCATCATTAATCCATCATTAATCCATCATTAATCCATCATTAATCCATCATTAATCCATCATTAATCAATCATAATCCCCATTAACTCAGATAGTACAACTGAACCAGGGTCACTCATAAGTCCCTCGTCAGATCCGGCCTGCTGTCGACAGATCACAGCACGAGAGTCACCCAAATTGGCCACCAAGAGCCTGCGCCAAAACAAGATGCGTCAACTCAAATTGGAACCAAAAAAGTGTTGAACATCCTGAAATTGTTGTTAAAGCATAATTACATGTTGTTACTGGCCTGTAAGTTACACAAACTGAACAGTAGCGGTAGCGAAGCTTTGTCGAAGCTTGGGTACTGTTTCACAAACCAGCAAGATCATATCTGAATGGTTCCATGCGTTTCTGATTGGTTTTGTACATTCTTGTGCTGCCACCACAACATCCATAACTGCGCAGGGGCATGCCATGGGTTGATGTCCTGCCTGCACCGACTCTTGCCTTGTGCCCGACCCACATCTTCAGGCCAGAGCAAGCACAAGATCATGGTGGTGCCATCCAGCGCATCCTTTTCTCGAGCCTTCAACCGGAATTCCATGTAGGTCGAAGAATGTGAATGATCCTTTTCTGTTGTTTCCTGTGAAATTCTTATATATGTTTTCTTTGTTGAATTATGTTTTCTTTGTTGAATTTCCTAAATATGAATTTCCTATGAATCATGAATCAACATGTCAGCTTTCCACCAAAATATTCAACGACCTTGGCTTTTCCGAAGTCTGGGGAACAAGATCCTCCAACTGTCATCCGTGCCTTCGCCAGGAACTCATCATCCGTCAAAACGCAAGCCTCTGTGACCTGCTCATCTTTCAAGCTTTGGAAAGCTAAGCTGATATCTCTTACGGTCTTGAAAGCTCATCTACTATTAGCATATAGTATCTGATATGTATAAGTAAGAGATCTGAAATTTCATCTTATTAGTATCTTATGTAATATATGTCAACTCCATATAGTATCTAATTCACACTATATAAGTATAAGTTGTATATAAATATGGCTCAAAAGTCATGGTAGGTACCTCTGGTCTCCTTCCAGGTCTCCAGGCCGCATTTTTCAAGTGTTCCTCCGTGAGCGCCGGCTTCGCCGAGAGACACTTCTGGAGGTTCCTGCACGGCATGGTGGGCGGCTGTGCCGGCTTAGGGAAAAGCGGTGAAAACAACGGGGCGCCTGGGAAGCCAGTCCATCATGATATCCACCTGGGAGCCATGACACCAATGGAATCCAATGGAACAAACTGGACCACTAGACCAACTGGAGCCTAGAAGGATACGAATTGGGAGAAATTCGGAGTCTCGGAGCCACTTTGGGGGTTTTCTGGTTGAGTCTCCAGCACAGAGACTTCCAGAGTGGCCATCGAAAACAATGACACCTGCAAGCACAGAAAAGCAAGGCTAAAGCAGAAGAGCAGAAGCACACTTTGAACACTTTGATCATTGAATCATGCGAGCAGCTGAGAGCGTTGTCCATGATACTCTGGGGGACCCAACCCACTATTCGCTGACCCCCTGGTGCTTGAAGTTCAACGTCAGTGACTGGCAAGGTGCGATGTGTAGGCGAACCAACAGAGGGGGGTTCACATGTTGGCTCATGGTCAACCTGTGGAGATTCGCTGGAACTGAAAAAGTGCAAGGCTGTAAGGTCCGCACGGAAACGATCTTCTTGCACTTCCTGCTATGCCCAATTCGGGCATGCCAGGCGACCATACAACCCTTGAGCGTTTCAATTACCCTCTGTTAATTAATCAAACGTTGCAGTTAAAAGTTTCCCATTTATAGAGGATTTTCCATTTGAAGCCTCCATTTACAGAGCATTTTCCAGCCAGCCACAGTTGATAAAGATTCCGGTCAGGCTCCTTGTTCCCCTGCCAGGATGCAGCACCTGCTGACATCAGCAAACGGCCCACGGTCGTCTCGTGCGCCTCACTCGGCTGATCTGGGTATACGATGGATGGTCGCTGATCAATATTGCTCAATCAAAACTGCTCAACATTATCTCAGCATCCATAGTGACTGCCACAGTGCCATACCCCAAGCCATCCGTCTCGGTGTTCCTCGGTGTCCCTCGGTGTCCCTGGGTGTCCCGGCTCCATTCAGCGACCAGGGCGGATTGCCTTCACCGCCCTGACGCTCGCAGAGCTGCTGGTGCCGACTCACCTCCAGGCGTTCCTGCACCTCGACGTGGAAGGTCGGCAATCCCCAGATGAAAAATTCGGGACTTGAAATATCTTGAAATCATCCATTCAGAAAAGTGGTCAGGTCACTTTTTCCATACTTTTTTCTATATTAACTTGTTGGGGCTTCCTGTATATAATGCTTGGACTTCGGCAGAAACGAATGAGAATCTCGCCTGGCCATATTCGGTCATGGCCTGCAGACAAAGATAGACAAAGGGCAAAAGCATGGAATTGATGAAATGTAAAGGAAATTCCGGTGAGACCACTCAAAGACATTTGCCTTGCCTGTCGGCACTTCATTTCCAAGCTGGTCCGCTGGCCTATCAGCCCCTGCAGGCGAAAAGAAATGGATCAGAGCGGCAGTGCCGCTCTGCAACTCTCTTGCAAGAATTGACCGTTTCTTCAGTAATTTTTCCAGGTTTCAGCAGGCCTCATCTGCTACCTCCAGTTTACTCAAGGAAACTTCGATTTCCTGGCTAAGGGCGTCTCTGGGCTACTGAGGGCTACTGAGGGCTACTGAGGGCTACTGAGGGCTAGTGAGGGCTACTGAGGGCTGCAGCTGTTGCATCTGTCCTGAAGTTGTCTCTTCACTGCAGCAACAGCTTGGCGCAGTTCCTGCATGACACGTTTCACCTTGTTTCAGGATACTGCCGGGGAGCCTGTGCTGATGCAGGGATCCCGAAAATAGACAAGGAGTGAGAAGGAAAAGTGAATCAGAATGCCTAGATGAAGTATTCTCAAATGATGTAGTTTCCCCATGGTTTCCAATGTTTTCCTTCTCTTCCTGCGCTTCCGCTTGTCCAGTATGGAACTTCACAGTCCTCCTTTCGCTGCTGGTTTTCCTCTTCCTGCTTGGTGAGATTCCGTCGGTGCAGCTCGGACAACTGCTTGTGCTTTGTGAGCAAAGCGGCACTCGCAAATTTCCTTTTGCAAAGGAAGCAAATGTACCTGGAAATTGCTGGAAATAGCTGGGAAATGGCCAGAAACTGTAAGGAATCCAAACTCCGAAACTCATCTTTGATATCTTGGTGGAAAGATGAGAGGAATTGTGCGGACTGTGCAAACCATCCTAAAACCAGCCAAAACCAATCTTGAATATCTTGGGAGTCAACCCATCTGTACAGCCGCGCACCGGGGAGCTACGTTGTCCGTCATCTTTGGAAAACGGAAATCCACTCAAGCCAACGCACTGCCATTGGGATTGGCCTTCCCATCACAGAACAGGCTCTGTCCAGAACTGCCAAGAGGACTGTCAGATTTTCGCTGAACACTTGAAATGAGTTGCTGATATTAGCTGAAGATTGTCAAGCTGAGTCAGGTTTGAATTCCATGGGAAGAAAATCAGCTGCTATCTGGTGCTATTTTAGCTTCCAAAGTCTTATAGGATATCTAATTCTGCAATTCCGGAGCCAGGAAGCAGAGGCACAGCGAGAACATCCCTTTGTGAAAATCAGCTCCATGGCTTGGGCTGTTCGATGATTTTCTCAGCGAACAAAGCATCTGTTTAGTTCGTGGGGATTTCGCAGCCAGCCATATTTGATTACCAAAAGGTCAGGAA